>VZTI01000213.1:1485-33577 GCA_013397865.1 Struthidea cinerea
ACTAAAGAAATGATACAAGCACCTTTGAGGGAGGCAATAAACCATGAAGAAAAACCGGTATTAGTTGAAGTCCCCTTTCCTACAATAAATTTAAAGGCTTGGGAAAAGATGGCTAAAATTATCAAAGTGATCCAACAGGTGTTGCTAAAAAATTAAGATTTATGATAAAGCAACATAATCCTGATTAGGCTAATATTCAATTATTGCTTGATGCTTTAACAAAATCAAAAAAACAGTTAGTTTTAAAAGTAGCTGGAAATATAGCTCATAACAATTGCAGAACACAAGAAGATGTTAAAGAGGTATTTCCTCTCCAGGATCCAGGGTGGGACCTTAATAAACTGAAAAAAATGAAACAGCTAAAAAAATACCAAGAATTAATAGTAAAAGGGCTAGAAAGGGCAATTCCTAAGACCATAAACTGGTCAGCCCTATATGCTATTAAACAAGGTCCCTCTCAAACACCTTCTGAATTTTTAGACAACTTGCGGGATGCAATACCACCTTGGTGTTGGCATACCACCTTGGATCCTGGGTCTAAAGTAGAAATGCAACAATTAGTAAATTTATTTTTAGGACAATCTACAGGGGACATCAGACGGAAGCTCCAAAAGATTCAAAGCCCAAGAAACCGAAACTTAAAAACTTTGCTTGATGTGGCATGAAAAGTTTATAGCAATCGGAAAGAGATACAAACAGAAAATAAAAAAACGAATAAAAATAATAATAAAAACAACAACAAAAAAACCCCAAATGTGGATGGGGTCCACCAAAACAAGGACCACCTCGTTTGGAAAAAAAATTAATACGCCTTATGCAAAAGATTCGGGCATTGGATAAACCAGTGCCCAGAAAAAAAAAGGGGTGATGAACAAAAAAAATACAACCAAAAGGGGAAGAGGGTGGTTGCTCATGTAAAGAAGAACTGAAGAGGACTGAAGGGCCCTACCCTAGGGGAGCCTCTGGTTATAGTTAAACTAGGGAACCAAGAAAAAAAAGTAAAATTTTTGGTGGATACAGGGGCAACATATTCAGTATTGAATAAAAAATTGATACCTGTAACAAATGATTATATTGTAGTAAAAGGGGCAACTGGCCAATCTGAAAAGACATATTTTTGTAAACCATTGAAATATAAATTAAAAAAAAAATGGAGAATTCATTTATTTTTATATATGCCTAATGCTCTGTCTGCACTTTTGAGCAAAGATCTGCTAGATCTAGCTGAAAGCAAAAATAATTTTTTAAAATGAGAAAATTAGTTTGGAGGTAAAAGATCAACAATATGTAAAATTGTTAAGTTTAATGCTAATAACCAAAAAGACTGAAACAGCAAATAAGAAAAAAAATACCAAGAAAATAATGGATCAGGTATTCCCTGGGGTGTGGGCCTCTGGTACCCCAGGGAGGACAAAAAATGCACTGCCAGTACAAATCAGGCTTAAAAAAGAAGAACAGCCTGTAAGGGTTAAACAATCCCTTAAAAAAAAAAACAAACAAAGAAGGAATTAGACCGATCATTGAAAACTTTTTGCAGATCAGACTGCTAAAGGAGTGTCAATCAGACTTTAATACTCCTATTTTACCTGTAAAAAAGCCTGATGGGTCATACAGGTTAGTACAAGATTTGAGAGCAGTTAACAAAGTAACTGGACTTGTATGCAGTGGTTGCTAATTCTTATACCTTGTTAACTCGTTTAACACCTGAATTAACCTGGTTTACTGTTTTAAATTTAAAGGATGCTTTCTTTTGCCTT
Organism: Struthidea cinerea; assembly: GCA_013397865.1. Taxonomy (NCBI): domain Eukaryota; kingdom Metazoa; phylum Chordata; class Aves; order Passeriformes; family Corcoracidae; genus Struthidea; species Struthidea cinerea. The sequence continues at coordinate 3,243 of VZTI01000213.1, forward strand.
CCTCTCCATGAAGCCAGCCAGAAAATTTTTGCATTTGAATGGGAGAACCCCAAAACGGGACGTAAAACTCAACTCACATGGTGTGTATTACCCCAAGGGTACAAGAACTCCCCTACTGTATTTGGAGAGCAGCTTGCAAAAGATCTAGAGTCCTGGGAACCCCCACCAGGAAAAGGACAGCTACTTCAGTATGTGGATGACCTCTTAATAGCCACCCAGACTCAAGAGACATGTATGGACTGGACAGTAAGCCTCCTGACCTTTTTGGGCCTGCAGGGGTATCGGGTGTCCCAAAAAAAACCCCCAGATGGTAAAACAAACAGTTATCTACCTGGTTTATGAAGTAAGTGCTGGACAAAGGACCTTGGGACAGGATTATAAAGAAGCAATATGCCAGACCCCAAAACCCCAGATGGCGAAAGAACTGAGAACCTTTTTAGGTATGACAGGGTGGTGCAGACTGTAGATTCATAATTATGGATTGCTTACTAAACCTTTATATGCATTGATTATGGAAGGATGCCAGGACCTTCAATGGACAAAGAAGCAACACGAGCCTTCGACCAACAAAGAAGGCCCTTATCTCAGCTGCAGCCCTAGGGCTCCCGGACGTGAGTAAACCATTCTTTTTGTTTTCTCACAAAAAGCAAGGAATTGCCTTGGAAATACTAGCACAAAACTTAAGCCCTTATCGGCGGGCAGTGGCCTACCTCTCCAAACAACTGGATACAGCAGTTAAAGGGTGGCCAGGCTGCCTCAGAGCTGTTGCAGCTGTAGCAATAAATATCCAAGAGGCATGCAAGTTTACCCTATGCCAGAAAATGACTGTGCTAGTATCCCACACAGTGTGTGCAGTCCTGAAGGCAAAAGGGGGACATTGGCTTTCCCCCCAGAGGTTCCTAAAGTACCAAGCCATACTGGTAGAAAAAAATAATGTTAAAATTGTGGTAACTAACATTGTGAACCCAGCTTCGTTTCTCAGAGGGAGCATGGGAGAACCGGTGATCCACGACTGCCTGGAGACCATCAAAGCAACCTACTCCAGTCGCCCAGATCTGAAGGACACCCCTATCGAAGATGCTGAAAACTTGGTTCACCGATGGAAGCAGTTATGTCATCGGTGGAAAAAGACATGCTGAGTATGCAGTTACCACCAGCAGAAAGGTAACAGAGTCTGGATCATTGCCAGTGAACACCTCTGCACAAAAGGCTAAGATAATTGCTTTAACCCGAGCCTTAGAATTGGCAGAAGGAAAAAAAAATTAACATTTATACTGACTCAAGGTATGCATCTGGGGTAGTTCATGCACATGGAGCCATTTGAAAAGAGAAAGGACTGTAAAACTCACAAGAAAAAAGTATCAAACATGCACCAAAAATATTAAAGTTATTGGATGCTGTTCAGTTACCTGAGAGGGTAGCTATCGTGCACATTATAACACACCAAAAAGTAAGTTCTGAATTTAAAAAAAAATGCTGGCAGATAGAGAGGCAAAAGACGCAGCCAAATGTGGAATCCCCGATGAAAAGGTTAATTTACAACATTAATTCCAGATGAAAACATTTCCATTGAAAATAAGCCAGTATATAACAAAAAAAATAAAAAACTCATCAAGGCAAAAAACGCAAGTTACAATCAAAAAGGATGGGCCGTAACTGAAAAGGGAAAACTTGTAGTACCTTCTTATTTGTTGTGGTCATTAGTACAGAAAGAACATGAAAAAACACACTGAAGAATGGATGCTTTGTATAATTATTTAAAAAATAGAATTATAGCTAAAAAATTGCAAAGCACAGTGATACAAGTAACTCGTCAGTGTGGTCTCTGCCTCCGAACTAATCCCAAAAATATTCCAAGGCCTAAAACTGGACAGATTGGAAAAGGGTGTGGACCTGGGCAGCAATGGCAAATTGATTTTACAGAATTACCCAGGAAGGGAGGGTATTGGTACCTATTGGTGTTAACAGACACCTTTTCAGGATGGCCAGAAGCTTTTCCTACTAGGACAGCTAAGGCACAAGAGCTGACCAAAATATTGTTGCAAGAAATAATACCGCGTTTTGGGGTTCCAGCCACAGTGTCCTCAAATAGAGGGCCACGCTTTATTTCAAAAATTGTGCAACAAATTAGCCACCACCTGGGGATAAATTGGAAATTGCATATCCCGTATAACCCTCAGTCTAGTGGCCAGGTGAAAAAGATGAACATTTAATTAAACAACACATTGTAAGGTTGGGGCAAGAAGCAAATTTGCTTTGGCCCCAGGCCCTCCCGCTGGCATTAGTACGAATTCGGACAAAACCTGAAACAAAATTAAAATTAAGCCCTTTAAAAATTCTGTATAGAAGGCCATATGCAGTTCAAAAAGGATCTTCACCCATTCAGGTGGGAAAAGAAACCCTACACAGATATATGGTAGCCCTAAATAAACAATTTGGAAAAACTGAAAAATACGTGGCTGGGGCCCAAAACAGGGAATTGGATGGGCCAGTACATAATGTACAACCTGGAAATTATGTATATGTTAAGTCTTTTGCAGGGAAGACCCTAGAACCGCAGTAGAAGGGACCGTTCCAAGTGCTCCTCAGGACCTTCACTGCAATCAAGGTCAAAGTGCAAAAGGCTTAAATTCACCACTCCCGGGTAAAGAAAGCTGTTGGAATCCAGAATGCAGAGAATATCTCTCTGCCTGTTTTGAAGGATTCTATCCTCCTGGACAGCACTGTCTTTGACCTTCACCCATGGAGAAAAATTACCTACCCTTTGGGAAGAGTTAGGATCTACACTGGTGTGAACTAGATGATAGAATGTTATGTAAGATTATCACAAGGTGAAAATTTAGGGTCTTTGGGTTTGTTAATACAGTAAATAGATAAAAGGTAAAAAACTTGAAAATGGAGGATTGTTGTTTTCTCCTGGCCTTCTTCTTCTATTACTCCATATTCTGCAGTAGAAGTAGTTTAAGGTGATTGGATAAAGAATTCTGCAGTTCCTGTGTACGTGACAAAGTGATTTATTGAACATTGGTGGAAAAGTGAAAATATCTTTCGTTTTACGTTTTTATTGGATAATTTACCTTTAAAAAGACTGTTTAATCTTGATAATGCGGGCTTCTCCTGCATTCTCTGCTCTGTGCTGTGTCTGGGTCACGCAAGTGACTCCATTTCTCTCGTAAGACTCAATAAACAACTATCTGAAAGCAGAGACTGCTGAAGGTCCCGTTCGTCTCCTGAATTCCTGGCAAAGACACTAAAAACTCTCCCCCATCCAGGGAGACATTAATTAAGGCATGGAAAGTGTCAGAAGGCCCGTGAAGGGATTTAAAGGGTAACACCAAGTAACGGAGAACTGAAGCTGAAGCTGACCTGGAAAAGTGAATGATAAATTTATAGTTATTATGAACGTAATGTAAAAAGTTAAAATCTTGGTAATTATTGTTGCAATTGTAACAGAAGTTAAGGCAGCACCACGCAAGTATACTAAAACTAAAATATATCGATGCCAGGGGAAGGCATATGATCCCCACTCTCGAAAAGCTTTGAACAATGTGCTCAAAGTTGCAAATGCAAGCCTGTGGGAAGGAAGGGATGTTTGGGGTTGGAAATATGCATTTGTACAGGATGGGTTCCATAAGGTTTATCATTCGCCCATGAAACTCATCCGATTTGGCCCTGAATGTTGTGACAAATGCTTGAGCAAGTGTCCTGGGTTTAGACTCAAAATAAAGGAGTGTGCAAAAAGAGCATATGACATTGACTTTAATATCACCCAAGTATGCACCAAGAACCGAGCCAAAATAACCCCACCTGTGCCAAAGGAGGCCGAGACAACAATCCAGACATCAAAAGAGAAACAGTCCATGATTCCCACAATTCTTAAAACAGGAATTCAAAAATCGTTGACTAAATTCGCAAAATTGTTTAAAATAATGCATCCAAAATGAAGAGAAAACCTCAATCTTAGTGAGTTTTAGTCAATTTTATAAAACTGTATTATTTTATTTTGAACATAAAATGTGGGCACGAAAAATTAAAACCAACAACCTGTTCTATAAAGAAATAGTTAAGATACATATGTAAAGAGGTTTTACAAAAAACCAAAGATACTTGTTTAAACACAGACCAAAGCATTTGTCACTTTAAGATACATTCTATCAATTAAACAAGTAAATACTAGTTTAATTTTATCTCTTATAATGTTTGTTTAAAATTAAAAAATGCTGTGACTAGCAGCAGCTTTAACATCCCCTTCCAAGGTGTACAGCTTAGTCTTATCCCTATATTGAGTAAAAACATTTACTCACTGTAAAAAAAAAGTAAAAAATAAAACATAAAGTTTAAAACATTTAAAACATTAAAATTTTACTTAAAAGTTAGCTTTAATAAAGTAAGTTAAAATAGATTTAATAAGCAAACCCAGCTAAAGTTAATTTAAAAAGTTAATAATTAGTTAAAGGGTTAGGCCTAAAATAAGCTTTAAAATGTAAGTAACTAATTGTTTGTCATTTTATATTTGTTCAGCTGTGCTTATAATAAAAACCAAAAAACACTGATTAATAAATTAAAAAAAAAAAGTAAACTGTTACCAATTTGTCTATTAAAAAACCTATTTAAAAAAATTTTAAAAAGGAACTGGAGGTCCTCCAAGGGCAATATGTATTGCCAAGACCCAAAAAGGTAAAAAGGTCAAAGTAAAATAAGTAAGTTTTACTTCATCACTTACGACCTTTCCTCAAATCATGGGACCACCGACCCAATACAATAAGCTAACCACACATGCTTAATTAGTTTTTAGCTTATTACCATACGAAGTGAAAAATAGGCGGTATTAATGTTATAAATATGCATTTGTATTTTAAATATTTAAAACTTTTGTAGATAAATAGAACTTGTATTGTTTTGTAATTCTGCGTTGCGCTTTAGAGAACTATCCCACGCTTCTGCCCAGGGCTGGAATAAACATACACTTTCTAACTCTAAGGTGTTAGAGAGTCTTTGTCCGTCTCAGTTGGGTATCGATACTAGATCTATGCCCGTATTTTGGTAAATCACAAGTTTCCAGCCCTTCAGTGGCATGCTGATGCAGTCAAGAGTTTAGCCTTTGAGCTACTGCAGGAGTAACCTTTCCCCCGTGACATTCGCCAATGTACTCTGTAACGACACCATGGTAAATACACCGGAAGTTGAAATCTTGCATACCACTCCAAGTGGTAATATGAATGTGACCACTCCATTTAATACTAAATATCCCAAAGAAAATTATTAACTTTAGCACAGAATTTCCTGCAGACTTTTTAATCTTTATGCTTTACATATTAGTAATTATGGTTTTTTTCAGAGAGCTCTTAGAGCTTAAATTAACTATACTAGTGCCAGTTTTGATCCTTCTAGTAGCTACAATAGTTCTGAGGTCTAATTTCTAACACTTGTGTCTGACACACACATGAACTGCTTTTAAACAATTCGTATTTGTACAAAAAACAGTGAAGGAATTCTCCTGACTGGTCCCAGAGACCATCACAGCCTGGTGAGCACAACAGCAATAGGTGAGAGACAAGTCATAGGTCTGCACTAAAAGAAGCAGCATTTGTAACTTGGATCCAAATGAAAATGCTGTATGTTGTCTAATATTTACAATTTGACAGATTACCAGGTCCATAATTATTTGGAAAAGGGACAGGAAAGCATACCTCAGAGAACCAAAAAAAGATCCTGTGGTATGAAGATATTTATGTTCTTCCATTTTAAAGTATTTTTTAAAAAGTCTGTCTGAAAGTCCCCCATGGCATGTTATTCTTCCACACACCAAACAACAGGACCTTTCTACCCATTTCCATTCACAAAATCTCTTCAGCCTGAAAATCTATCAAGGAGCTGTACTGAACTGCACCGGGACTGTATTCTGTGCCAGTATCTCCTTGTGGTAACTGATCCCACTCAAGCTCTTCATTGTTTTATCATGTCATCATAGGAGAACTTTTTCCTACTGCGTAGGGCAGTAAATACAATTTCCATTGTACTATAGTAGAAATATTAGAACATATACTGTGAAAGCTGAAGGGGTAAGAAAGATACGAATAAGTCATTAGTGTCTGGACAGCCTTAGGTCTCACTTGCACAGCATAGGTGCAGTTGCCAAATTAAAAATCTTTGTGTCACAGAACCACAGAATCAACTAGGCTGGAAAAGACCCTTAAGATCATGAAGTCCAATCTATGACCAAACACCACCTTGTCAACGAGATCATGGCACTGGGTGCCACATCCAGCCTTTTCTTAAACACCTCCAGGCACAGTGACTCTACCACCTCCCTGGGCAGCCCATTCCTATGCCCAACCACCCCTTCTGTGAAGGAATTCTTCCCGATGTCCAACCTGAACCTCCCCATGTGCATCTTAAGACTGCGTCCTCTTGTTCTGTCAGTGGTTGCCTGGGAGAAGAGACTGACACTCAGCTGGCTACAACCTCCTTTCAGGGAGTTGCCGAGAGCATTAAGATCACCCCCAAGCCTCCTTTTCTCCAGGCTACACAACTGCAGCTCCCTGAGCCACTCCTCATAGGGGTTCTATTCCTGATCCTTCAGCAGCCTTGTTGGTCTTCTCCGGACATGCTCCTAAACATCCTTCCTAAAGGCCCTTGAGGGGCCCACAACTGGACACAGCACTCAAGGTGTGATCTAACCAGTCCCGAGTACAGGGAAAGACTCACTTCCCTGCTCCTGCTGGCCACACTATCCTTGATACAGGTCAGGATGCCACTGGCCTTCTTGGCCACATGGGCACACTGCTGGCTCATGTTCAGTCTGCCATCAATCAGTAACCCCAGGTCCCTTTCTGCCTGGTCGCTGTCCAGTCACTCTGTCCTCAACCTGTAGCGCTGCAGGAGATTGTTGTGGCCGAAGTGCAGGACCTAGCAATTGGTTTTATTAAATCTCATATTGTTGGATTCAGCCCATCTATCCAGCCTGTCCAGGGCCGTCTACCTGTCCAGGTCCCTCTGAAAATGTAAGTGAAAAACATCCAGGATAAAGAGAAGTCTTGTAGAATTATTTTGTGTCTTTATTGATAATTTATATTATGACTACTAAACCCCCAGACCTATGTGCTTTTCAAAATGGGAAGAATGAAACACTTTTGAAAGAATTAATGCCTCTTTCAATAATTTCAGAACAATAATTTGGGGGGAAAAAGAAAGAGAAACCAAAAATCCCATTTCTTGATCACACCAGGTTAGTCATAACTACATTAGAGTTTGCATAAAATGAGAAGATGCCCTTTGCCCAGTACCTGCAGATGGTGTGCATCCATCAACAAACACTTGGAATTATCCAGCATTTACTACACAGGTTGGGACAATGCTGATCAAGAGTCATATAAGAAAGTCTAGACACCATAGATTAAATTACTTCATCTAAAATTATTTTGTCTACAGCACGTATTTTAATGTTTGTTGAACGCCAAGTGTATTTTTGCTGTGTTGTGAGTTACGCATGTGGCAGCCTAACTCATGTTGTTAAGCTCTTATTAGTTATTACTGCAGGATAAATTCAAATGACCAGACTTTTTTAGTAAAAAACTACATTTAACTTCATCCTCCTAAAATTATCATCTCTCAGGACCTAGCAGAGAAACCAAAAACACCACTGATGCTGTTAACATCCTGATTCAAACTTTTGTGGAGCTGGATATATATCCACTATCTTACTACCACATTTTAAAGAACTATCATCATCTGAAACTTTTAAACTGCTGTTAAAACCTTAACCTAACCTAAGGTTAAAAATACGAAGTACCATGACATGTTAGCTCTGCAGAATCTTCTCTTTTACCCAACAGGAAACTATCATTTTGATGTTATCTAATTTTCCATCCCAACCCCATCCTGTTGTTGGTATGCCAACATGTTGGAAAATTAACCTCAGCAAACGCAATGAAGTTAGATACTGGATACTGGCTTACTTAGTGTCTCTCACAAGCATCCTCTACTACACTCAGCATCTGAATTACAGACATGGTAAATCATTCCTGTGACATCTGCTGGGCAGAACTCAAGTAAACAGAAGGAAAAAGGAGAGTATCTTTGAGACACCACAGCTGTAGAAGTAGAATATTGTCGCTGTGAGCGACACTGACGGCAAGGAATGTCACGAGTAAGTTCAGAAGGGAAAAGCAGTTCTGACCTTAATTAGTTAATTAATTAATCTTTTATAATAGGAATCACAAAGAGTGTGTTGAATGGCATAAGACAGTTGGGTGCTCGGCCATCTACCCCTTGAGGGGATTGGTCAAGCTCTAAGACACTTGTTCCAAAATATCAGAAAGCTAGAACCATAACAATCTTGCATAACAAACCCAGGTGCAAGATAGTTTACAAAAACCCATAGCAGTGTTTTCATAGCTTCTGTGAGAACTGCAAAGTTCTCACAGAACGCTGCAGGAAAGCAGAAAGATTTCTCTACCAAAGCTTTTCAGCATCCACAGAATATGGCTCTCTTGCTGTTCTTTTGGGAACATCTTGTAAGCTGGGCTGAAATGAGCCTTGATATACACAAATAGCAGATTCTGATTTTGCATATTGCATGGATAGGATCTGGCAATGTTTTAAACGGGAAATCTTAACATACTGCCATAGAGCTATTTAAAGTCACTTCATCATGCACTGAAAATCTGACCTACTCTTCTTTTTGGGTTTGACACAGTGCCTGACATCTATATTTTTTGAATCAGAAACTATGATGAAAAAACATTTTTTAAAAAAGCAACACTAAAAGCAAATAACCACTTGCAAAAGAAAAAAAAAATAGCCACAGCTGTGATAATGTCAGCAGTGAAGATTAACCTTTAACTAAAGCAGTCTGGTGAGCTTACATTCCTCTTTGTTGAACCAGCATACAGGGCTGGCATTCCGTATCATTGTCTGTAACACTATACTGCTGGGATATGATTAGCTACTTAAGGGCATGTAATTTGCAGTGTGCAGCTCCACTGACCACAAGGAAGTGTGTTCTAATAGTACTATACTCCGGTATAGAAGGTAGAAGAGGGAAAAGATAATCGTGGGTCCCTGTCGTGCATGCACAGCCTGGCACTGGGTACCAAGGGTCATTGCCACTGCTTCAGCTGGGTACACCTGGTCTTCATACAGGCACATCTAGCCGGGACTATCAATGTCAAACCCACAAGCATGGCAGACATGGATTTAATTCCTACCTGGTAAAAATAAATCTGCTCGCATTACAGCTCTGGCTTCTTCAGAAAAGCATCGTTTTTTCAACCACTCAGCTTCATATACACTTGTGTGTTCATCAGGCCATGTAATAGAGATCTTTCAACACAAAGGAAAAGGTGAGTTTAGAAAAAAAATATTTAAAAAACATCATCTAGAACAACAACAAAACTTAGAAACTGCAGAAACTGTAATACTTGTATCAATAATATCAGAGTTAAGCTTTCCCTGAAGCATGAAAGCAAACAAGTAACGAAAACCCAACCTGAACACCATTCAAATTCTGACACTTTCTATAAATGCTCATTTTTATTTCAACCCATGACCTAATTTGCTGGTTTGTGTGGACAGTTTCCACTGTGGGAGCTGCACTTAATAGAAAGAAGGGAATTGTAAAAACTGACACATATCACTGGGGAGAGCACTTCACCCCACCTCAGAAGAGCGAAAATATCTTGCCAAACACCGACAGCTTGTGAGAAAAGAAAAAGAACAAGACAGACAAAGACCTTGTGCTAGGAGAGAAATCTGTCTACTACTTTTGGAAAGTCTTCCCTCTATCAAATAAATCTTTAAAAAGTGCTTGGTTTTTCAATTCCTGAAAAAAACATGGAAGGAAAGCATATAGCTTTGCTTGTCATGAATTGAAAGAGTTCAGTCCAGCACAGACCCTTAGCTGAATTTTTAAGGCAGATGAGTAGGTATCAATTCCCAATTCACGTGATGGTAAAACACTAGTATCACTAGTATCATCTTAGTATTAGTGCTGTGCTTTCATCAGTTTCTGAATATAAGTGGAAGCAGACAATTCCTAATTTGCCTAATCAAATAATGAATTTACATTGCATTAATTTTGTCTACAATCAACTTGGGATCCCAGAATTCCTCACCAGAGACCCTTACCCTGTGGCTGAGACAATCCTACATGAGTCAGCCTTTGCAAACTGCCCTTGCAGCAAGGCTGCCCCAGCTGGCCCAGGGTTGACTGCTGCATATTCAGTATGTTTAAAACATCTTTAAGTGTAAAATTAAGGAAATTAGTTTGCCAAAGGAGCCATATACTGCTTTTAATAAAACATAAAAAATCTAAATAATATATTGGGTTTTTATATATCAGGAAAGAACGAAATTCATAAAGAGGGCAGCTACTATCCTCTCTTGCTCAATAACCTTCCCTTTTTCAGGAAGAAATGTTAATGTAGATAGGTAGACTGGGATACAGACATTAGGCCAATTCTGATTATTAGATTCAACTTTGGTTTGAGTATTCACTCTAAGATGAAGTTTATTTTACATTGAAAATTTGCTAATGAGCTGATATTTTTGTTATGGATTAAGGTCATCATCATTTTGCCATTTGTCTGTCATATTTTCAAGCCATTTACTTAAAGAATAAAAAGAGGAAAAAGTGTAAGTGTAATTAAATGTCCAAGAAATGTCTATATTTTCAACTAGTGATGAACAAGCATATGGTAGAATTTTTAAAAGCATTATTGTAAGAGCTGAAGCCTGGGTTTATGCGGCCTCTGCATAACATCTATAAAGTGAAGTTTCACATGAAGGTGGAAAGATCTGAGTTCCCCAAATTGTGATTTTTCCTAAAAGCTTTGCAAATACCTGGTAAGGTTTGCAAATAAGCAAACTGTGATTAGAGTATAACTTGGAAGTCTCTCGAATTTAGATTAATAAGCATTGTTAGACAAGTTTCACGAGAAGGTGAATGCTGGTTTGCTTCAAATACCTTTTTTCTATCTGCCAGAGCAACCTGCTTCACCACGATGTTCACATCCAGATCCTCGAAGAGCAGCCTGCGTGCTCCGGCGGAGGGCAGAAAGCAGAGGGGACACTGGCAGTTGTCCCTCAGCCAGACGCAGGGGTAGCTGCTCTCACTTCCGTCCTCCCACTCCACGCAGACGAAATGGCCCTCGTCCAAAGCTCCCACCTTCTGTATCCCCGGGCTCATGCTGAGCTGCTGGGCGGCGTGGAGCCCTGGCACAGCACGCCGACTACAAGGCTGAGTACTCCCAGTGAGCGGGCTCCTGCCCTTCTGCACCGGCACCAGGCAACACACCCCGCCTCCAGGGACTCCGGTCCTCAGCAAGGCGTTAGCCACCGCCCTCCGCCTTTTGGGTTCTATATTGAAAACGTCAGAGGGAGAACGCCGTCATGGAGTTCCTAAAACACCACGAAGAGCAGCTTATTACTGAAGAAATCGGTACAGCAAAAGGACAGTGTTACAATGATTCCTCCCTCCCTTCCTACTACCTAGACTTCAGGAATTCATTATATGTTGCTTACAGATGGTGTACTCAGACACATCTATTCAAAAACCCCTTCAATTCCATCCATCATCTTGGCCGTCTTTTGTTTCTGCTCCCTCTGACCAGAGATTATGCCGCACCCCTAAACCTCTCCTCCTCTCCCCTCAGTTGGGGGGGAGCATGTGCAAACCTGGCCTCAGCAAATGAGTCTGTGAGCTATGACCTCCCCCACCCTGAACCCAGCCAGAGCTGATTTTCAGGATAGCTGCTGGGTCTGACTTTCATACGTTCTTCTCCCTCAGCCTTGTTTACTTCTCCCTAGACCTGAGGTAACTGGACAATAGTGTCACCATTATCTTATCTCATGTTCCCTTAGGTGGCTTAACTCACAGTGCAAAGTTCCAGTCAGGAGGCATGTTCAGGAAGGGGCGGACTTTGGTGGTTGCGGTTTTTTTATACAGTTTTGCCATAAAGGGCAAGAAGTCCTGAATAACAATGTTTAAGCCCTTAGCCGTAATATTTCAGTCTCTCACAAAAAGACACCTTGAAATGAATTCCACAAACCAACAGTAGGAGCTATTACCAACCATGTTCAAAACCTAAAGCTTGAAAGTACATACACCATAACCCCTGCTGTGGAACTATGGAATAGAAAACACAGGATCCACCTCCCTGCAAGGAAAAGCTTTGTAAACATGACTTTAGCAACAGCAACAGAGTTCTGTTAGAGTTCCTTTCTCCTTTCACAGCCAGACTGCTTTCTATAGCTATATTCTTATTTAAAGCCAGCTGCATACTGCACTGCAGAAAGAAGATGTATCCAGATCCTAAAATTACGAAAGTTCTGGTCTAATGTTTCTCTTATTCAGAAAAATTCAGGGGAGGCTCCCTGAATCACTAAGTCATTACAAATGTATTTTAATAGACTTTATCAACTTCAAATATTGCATATTTATTAAGTATCTTTTCTTTTTGTTCTTAAACTCACAGGGCAAAATATTGATGCTACCAGGACCAAAGTCTCGCCAGTTGTCTTTGTGCACAAAAAATGTCCTGGGCTTCAGTATTTTGACTCACAAAGGCCTATTGGAGTTATCAGATGGTTTTTTAATATTTTCCTTTGCTACAGTTTAAAACTAGGTTACACAGGACCATTGGGTCTCCATTTGTTTTTATTTCATTTGATTGAGTATAGCAAAGCAGAATATTGGGGTTTTTCTTTCTTGTGTTTGTGGATAGTAGTCCCATTGGAACCCAGTAATTACTAACCCTCACCTGCAATGCAGTACAGCTAGTTTTGTGCATACAGACTTAAAACATCTTTTATCCCAAACTGGGTTTATATCCAGATTGAATATATTTTCTTTTATACAAATGTGTACATAAATATACCTATGTTGATATATATGCATGTATTTCTACCATACTGCAATTTTCCTTTGAACTGTAAAAATATTTATACTGCAAGACTGGCTGCAGTGTCCTTCTGAGATTTCTTGGACAAAGTTTTATTATGTACGACTGCAAAGTTGTATTATGCTTCAGGATTAAAAAAAAAAAAAAAAAGACCATTCCAACATGCCATAAACTTTTGCTACATTTGTACTGGTTTCAGGACAGTTCTCTGTTCAAGGTTAGCAGTTTACCTTGATGCCTGAGATGGCCACCTAAAAACAGAGACTAGACAAGAATAAGGGAATAAAGGTAGGTATTTATTTGATGGGCCTTCAAGGTACACCTCAGGCAACTAGGACACTAGTCAAAGTAGGTAGACTAGTACACTAGACTACTAGTACAAAGACTAGGTACACTAGTCAAAAGGCTACACCCAAGATGGACCCTGGGTCATGAGTTCTTCACACTTTCCTAAGTTTGGTTCATTTGCATATCAGGGTTAATTGTCCAATTATAACCTCAGTTCATAATGTAATTGCCCCAAGTTTGCCCCGCTTCAGAGGCTTTTAGTTTACACATTTTGGGGCCTGGTGTCCTTGATGTGGGAACCTGGAGAGGCTTTGTTATGTCTAACCAGCATGAGAGAACAGCAGCTAACAGGACACAAGAAACTTCAGAGTTACACATGACGCAGTACAGGATTTGAAAAATATAAAAGTTAAAACCTAAGGCATCAACCTGATGGTAATGAGTCGCATTGCCTGACACCTAGACAATACTGAATTGTCCAGCACAAAGCATGGTACTCACAGCCACTTGAATTTAAGCACCTGAGCAACAGAAATGGTTGGATCAAATTATTCCACCTATCTTTCAATGTATAAGGAATTCTAGAACAAAACACTCTTCCCAGAACCAACCACCCACTTCCTTTGGGGACAGGGATGCTTTTCTCTGTGTACTAAATATAGTAGCTACTCCTGTAGGTATCTGTTTAAGACAAGACCATGAGAACCAGAATTTGCTTTAGAAGTTTAAGGCCACCAGGAAGCTTCTCCAACTTACTAAATGGGGGAAGCAGCAGAAATCCAAAGGTCAGGATATACATATAAAACCCACCTAAGTATTTAATTTCAAAGTTTCCCCATAATGTATTTCATACATCCATTACATTCATCTATCCAGTAGTCCACATACTGATTTTGTACAGAAATTCCTCATCTTATGTAAGCATATTGCCAAATAATTTTACTATTATTCACATGCTTAGTGTTTAACCTAAGCAAAGGCTCTTCTTTAACTTCAGCATGGTGGTTGTAACTACCTGGATTTTGTATGTGGACATTCTACAAATATTTTTCTTCAAAATGTCAAAACAAGGGACTGGAAAAAATATTAAGCCTTTACTTTCTGAATGTCTCAAAAGGAAGATTCATCACTAAATTTGAAGCCCTATGTGAAGCTTGCCAGATTTAAAGGGCTTCTAGACATCTATTTTACCATTCAATTAAGAAATCTAAACTTACTTCTAGAAGATTCCAAATACACTAGTGGTAATAGAAAATAACTTTTTTTATGGCAAGAAACTGAGGTGAGTTTATTGTCTTTCTATGACAAATGTCACTTAACTGGTATTTGTACATCTGGTAGTAGGTAATTTAGTCACACAAAATGCCTGTCAAGCTGTGAAGAGCCTATCTAATTTTGACTTGTCTCAACACTGATTGTCAGAGGCATGTGGAGGAGGGGTTGTATATGTGCCACTTGCAGGAGGCAACTAAGAGAAGATGGGGGAAAGCCTTGTCTTTGGGGAGACTTCACCTGGCAACCATTTCATGTCTCACATGGGACAGGCAGTCAGCAGGGCAACACCAAAGACACTGTATCCTCCAGAGAACTTCTCCAATCAGATGGCAAACGGTCTCCACCAATGGACTGCAGTGGAAGGCTGGACTGGGCCAATGGTCTCCTGTCAGCAGGCGTACTTTAGGAGGGGTCAGGGGGCATAAAAATAACTGCGTCAGAAGCTGTGGGGTTTTTTGGCTTTGGCTTTTTGAGTCTTGTGTTTTTGCTTTGGCTCAAGCTTGCTGAGGTCTGCTTTTTGCCCTGGCCCTAGCCTGTTTTTGTCCCTTTTGCCCTGGTTCCAGCCTGCGTTTTGGCTCTTCTGCCCTCGCTGGCCCTTGCTCGTCCTCGCGTATTCACCTTCCCTCTCGCTGGGCGCTTGGCGGAACACTAGCTGACCTCCGAGCCTTGCGTCCTGCCCTACCTCTTCACCCGTCCCACCCACCGCCTGTCCTACCTCCCTGTGTCCCTTTCCGACGCCCTGCCTGCTTCATTCCTGTGTGCTGCCTGAGCCACCTGCATCCAAGCCTGCCTGCCTCCGATCGAACCTACTGCTGTGATCCCCACCGCGATCTTGTCCAGGATCGCGCACGTCCTGCCCGATCCCCACTCACCATGTGTCCAGCCACATGTCGCCGCGGGAGCCGTGCGTCTGGAGCCGCGCAGCCTCTCCGGCACGCTGCGTGCACTCACCGTCTGCCGCTTGGACGTCGATGACACTCCGCAACCCCCTAGTGGTAACGCCCGCTTTTTCTCTCTGTCTCCCCGTCTGTCTCCCCACCCATCCTTCTCCATTTTCCTTTCTCATTTTCTGTCTTTTGTAGTCCTCTTTAGTAGGGCAACTTTTTTCGTTAACAATGAACGGTTCTCAGATACAATGTTGTCTCATTTTACTTAATTTCATCCTAGACCATCTGTTTTAAAAGAACTCCTCACTGTTCCCCACAGTGGAATGCAACACAAGCGGAATGTCTTCTAATTCCGTGACAGGGGGTTTTGTAAATGCTTTGGAACAAATGGTTAACTTAAAAGAATCAGATGCAACCAATCCTCACAGGCAAAATTTCCAGATAAAAAATCAAATGTGGGAGCTACTGAGGTGAGATACATGTGATACGCGGAAAAGACTCCACTACTGGAATAAGTAGTAAAGTAGGTATGTTTATTCCAGCGCTGGGACGCATAGGGGACAATTCCTCCAAAGTCATACATGCCGACAGCTGCATTCAGCTTGGTATATATCGGGTTACAAGCTCCATATTCATTAAGTTTCCCAATGCGCCTATACATATTCATTACCTAGTCCCGCCTAGCCACCGTTCGTATTATAATGACCCAAACGTCTTTTTACATCTGCGTTGCGCTTGCGCAGTGTCAGCTGGTGGTCGTGGGCAGGGGTCTCCGGGGTGAAGAGTCTTCCTCATTCTGAACTTTTCACCTTGCTGCCCTGCGCGTGCTCTTTATGTCCCTGGCCCAAGTCCAAACTTCAAGGCTGGTTTAAGTTAGTTTTAGGTTCGAAAACAGGATCTTTGGTCAAGAGTCCTTCCTTTTATCAATAGTCTTATATCTTCTCATTCTGCTTTGGTAGGCACAATAAGTGTTGAGCAAGCTGTATGCATTGTTTTTAACAAACATCTTCTTAGCAAATCATTTAGCTTCTGCTTCCCCCCCGCCCCGATGCAGTCCCCCCTTCTCGATAGAGTTAGTAAATTCTTTTACTAATACAAAAATTCTTTTTCTAATAATCTTTTACAATAAGCATCCCTTAATGCTTTTCCATGTGCATTTGACAAGGTAGTTAAAACTGACAACTTCTTTAGCACTTTATAGTTCCAAACAAACAACATAATAGACAGCACAAGGCAAGCATTCACCAAAATTAATAAAACAATTATAGGGTGACATAAAGTATTCAGAATGCCAGTTGCAGTAGGTGACCACCCGACAAGCACATCCCACCAGTTATGACTTGCATTTTGTTTTACTCTTTGTGAATCCCCTGATTCACATGTAATTTAAGTTACAATGGGGAAGGTTGTAAGCCAATGGAAATTTTCACTTTTGCTTGGATGTGAGAGGCTTTTACAGCTGTGTTCAACTCACCTAACTTCAGACATGTAGCATCAGGACTTACTCCCAAACATCAGACAGACCAGCCCCAACACTCCTAAATAACAAGCATATTTGGGTTACAATTCAGCCAACCTTTTCAGAAACCTACTTTAGGAGACAAACCGAACTCTTTTTTTGCTCTCCACTGAGTACAAAGAAAGCCTCAATGACTAGCTCCAACATGGATGTTCACGCTACTTACACTTCAGCAAGACTACTTTTCATTGGCATTGACTACATTTTCTTGGCATTAATTTTATGATTCACTGATGCTTTTATTTACTGATACCATTTGCTATGTACAGTTCTCTAAGCTGCTGGGAGAATCACAAATGGTGCCAGCCCTAGACTTTACTGGCGACATAGAAAAAGCCTACACTGCTGTCAGTGATGCCCCTGTTCCACAAGGCTGTAGTTTTTGGAGTCATCAGACAAACCTATTATTAGTCATAAAGTACTCTCTTGAAATATTTTCAGTCCTAAGAGCCAGCGTCTGAAAGAGCTGCTGCATCTCAGAGAGAGGGGAGGATCTCCTTCATAGGTTGCAACAGGAGGATTTGATATCTTCAGGACAGGAAATGATTCCACTGGACACTTTGCAATATTAATAAAAATCATTGTGTGTGGCTTTTTAAGTATGTGAATCTACTTGGTTCACTGCCCCAAACATATTCAGCTCTTTCACTTATGTCTACTTACTGAAGTCAATGAATTTGTAACTGCATACCACCACTGTTAATTAAGAGAGAATTGGGCACTCAAGCTTTGGTATTATTCAGTTTGCTGGTTATGCAAGAGGAAGTGTGAAAATTATTATAACAAAAAGACTTCCCTTGTGGTAACGTTAAGCTTTTATTATTTAAATACACTGTAGCGTTTGCATTAGACTTCTGTTTCTGTCTTCACTGTAAAGGAATTCTTCGGGTTGCTCACCTTCCAAGAGAAATCCTGTAACAATAACACGGCTGTTTGTTATTTTCCTTGAGTTATTCATATCATAGTGTCACTGTTAAAATGAAAACCCAGTTCAGAGTGACTAAAAATGTTTGCTACAAAATGCCTTCTGGATGGTTTTCTACTTAGATACACAAATTGAATAGATCTGCAAGTCTAGTTTTTGTTCCGTACACACAGCACCAGAGCAGAAGCTTCTCCTTTCAAGAAGATTTTTTCTGATTTGCATGAGTGGAGTGGTAAGAGTATTCTGGGTTGTTCTGCACAGAGGCCACCCAGCATGTTTTCATTGGTCTATTTCAATAAAGAATTTCACAACAACCAAAGATTTGTCACTACTTGTACTACAGTGCTCAAGCTTCCTAGGTGGGACCTGTGTGCCAGGTGATTGTCAGGCACATAGTACTCTCTCAGCTGCACCATGCAAGACACAACATCTAGTCTCTCTGACTGTCCCTGGCCTAATGGTAGTGAGGACACAAAAGAATCAGATATAGAAGCCCTAACTCCATCAGTAGCACAACAGTGGAAAATAGGAAATCAGATGTTTGGTACTGGGAATGGAACCTATAGGGTATGCAGAGACATTGCCTATAAATGGCTTCTTAAAGGATGGGTTAGTTCCTGTTTTCAAGCAATATTAATGCCTCCCCCTCATGGTACTTCGGCAAAATCCACAATAAGAGTTAGGGCCGAGAGAACGTTTTCCACCCAGGGAATGCAGGATGATCTGCAATATACCCCTTTGATTTCCGAAACCAAAAGATTACAGTTCACGCTATGCTCCATGTGCACTAACTTGTCCTGTGAGTTTATATAAACAAGCTAAATAGATTATTAGAATGGGCAATGATGCTATTTAAGTATTAAATAGCACATCCTAACAAACATGAATGGTGGCTCTACAGAACCACATGGCCTTAGATTATCTGCTTGCTAGCCAAGTAGGAACATGTGTTATTATAGGACAGGAGTGTTGCACTTACATCAATGGTGGGTTTGAAGTCTAACAGTCAGGAATCACCTCAGTAGAAAGAGCAGTAGAAGAGTGGCACAAAGAGGAAAATTATTCTTGGTGGGATTGACTTACTTCATGGCTACCAAACTGGAGACTGCTACAAAATACTTTTGTGGCAGTCATTGTAATCATTGTAGTGTGTGTACTTGCTCCTATTATGATTCATTGTTATTGTAACACTTTGTGCTGGAAAATGAAGCATTGAGATTTGCCTAAAAGAGACAGTCTCAAGAAAAGGGGGTACTTGATAGCCTGACGGACAATAGAAATTTTCAATTCCCCTTGAAGTTGCTAAATAGAGCTTAAAGACTAACTAGCAAAATAGAAGAATCTAAAAGTAAACACACAGGATGCTCAACCTAGCTGGAACCAGTAGATAAGCAGATAATGAGGAACATAGTGGCTTTTTTGGCTAAGTTATGTAACAAGAAGTATCAGTGCATGCCCGAAGACAAGTTCAAGGCAAGGTCATCTGCAACACTGGGGGCACTCAGTGAGTAGAAGCACCAGAGATCCCTTTAGACGACCCTGTAGGACCACAAAAGAACTCCCACTAAGAGGCAGATGCATGCAAATTAGTTCTAGGAAAACTGTGTATTAGCTAGGAAGTATATTGTAATGAATATGTATGACCATGATGGAATAAATACCTTGTGGTAAAGTTTCGTGACACACCTGATTAGGGGAGATATCTTCTGAGTGTGTTCAGCGCACTGAGAATAAAGAATGCCTGCTTTTTAATGCTTCAAATTGTGTTAGAAAGTTTGTTTTCTGGCTGAAATCACTCCTGGTATCACACTTGCCTAAATACAGCACATGTAGTGCCTTTGGTTGCAAGGCTATATTACATCACCTTGTATTCCAGCGTGCCAGTGTCTGCAGGAAAACACTTGTCTGATGCTGTTACTTCACAAGCAAAGCAGCAAATATGTACCGTAAAATCAGAAAGCTCTGTGCACCCACATTCCTTCACGGCTGCACAGCACTGTGCGTCTCAGGGGAGATACTGCCTGAAGGGTCCCTGCTCAGGAGCCAGGCCGCAGCCTGACTGCGGTGCCGCTCCAGCCTTCCATCTCCTTACTGAGCGTAATGAGAGTACACGACGAGAGAGATAATTTGCGCAGGTAGAGACATGCTTCCAGCGGAGGATGCACAGTCCCCTCCACCACGGGCGGGACTAGGCGAGACGTCCCGGCCGATACACCAGCTCTGACCCGCGGCGCCGCACTCCGCTCGCCCGGGCGCCCGGCTGCCCCCGTGGCGGGGCGGGGCGCGGCTCGACTGAGCTGGGCAGGCCCAGGCCCGGGCCCGGATAAGGCTGGTGGCTTCGGCTCATACGGGCGTGGTGCTTCCCTGGGAGTCTGGCCTCCCCTTTTAGTTAAGGGGTATCTTTTATGCATTATTTATCACCCGAGGAACACACCGGAGAGCAGGGCTTTGTTATCCCTGCTATCACCACACTGACTTTGCGGTTACAGATGGATTTTAGAAGGCATTGGGCCTGGATTTGGGGATGAAGGGTGGAAAACTCCTCATTTCCTGTGGCTACTTCTTCCCTGTGTTATAAATAAAAGCGGGAAATTCGTGCTCAAATATGTAATATCGAAATATGTTAAAGTTAAGTTAAGTTATGACCAATTTAAAAAGAGATGACCAGAGCCATGCCCAGAGAAAATCATAACCTCCACCGGGAACGGATTTGCATCCCAAAAACAGAACTACAGAGAACTGATGGCCCATCAAGACTGGCTCCTGAAATCTGCGTTTTCAAGGAGAACTGGCAGAGCTGATCTCCCATCTCTGAAAATCCCCTCCCTGCTCAGGCGTTAACGACCGAATCGAGAACCGAGATATGGAACATCATCCACCATCACATAACGTCCTCTGGTGATGGGAGATTAATCAAGAGCAGGATGCGCTTTGTCCACCTCAGTTTCATGAATGGCAAGCTTCATGAATATGCTGAGTGGCAAACATAATACCCAGCATCCGGACTTTATGGAAAAACTGTATATAAGCAAGCTGCTGGAAGCAGCTAGCGTGAACAGAGGCAGGTCTGATGTGATAGAGGTCAGACCTAGGTTCATCCAGTTCCAATCCCGGGCTTGGCACTGTCTCCTTTTTCGATCGTGGCATTGCGTGTATGAACTCTCGGACACGAAATAAATTTATACTTGTTAATTTTCGAATTGGGCAGAGTTATTTATTACACCTGTGTGTATCAAACCTTTCCCAACCACTTCAGGCTTCCGGGACGGAGAGGGAGTGGTGGTGGCGGTGGTGGTAGTATGTGGAAAGAAAAAAATAACCTAAATACCAGATGTAACCTACAGTAAACATCACCAAAGAGAGATGGCCTTTTATGAACAATATTGAATAGGACTACGGTCAAACAGAGCCTTTGCTGTGGCACAAAACATCCCTGCTTCTTCAGATGGAGCCACTTTTTTCCTCCAAGTTAATGGGGCAGATTTGTATTAGACCAGCAGGACACCATGGCAGTGATCATCCCCCCAAACTTTGCACTGGTGAGGCCACAGACACTCAAATCCTGTGTTCAGTTTGGGGCCCCTCACAATAAGAAAGACATTGAGGTGCTCAAGCATGTCCAGAGAAGGAAATGGTGCTGCTGAAGGATCTGGAGCACAGTCTGATGACAACCAGCTGAGGGAACTGAAGGGACTCAGCCTGGGGAAAAGGAGACTTGAGAGGGACTGTATCACTCTCTACAACCACCTGAAAAGAGATTGCAGTCAGCTGGGGGTCACTCTCATCTCCCATGTAATAAGCAATAGGACAAGAGAAAATGGCCTCAGATTGTGCCAGGGGAAGTTTAGATTGGATATTAGGAAAATTTTTTTTCACCAAAAGTGTAGTCAAGCATTGGAACAGGCTGCTCAGAGAAGTAGTGGAATCACCAGCCCTGGAGATATTTAAAAGTCATATACGGATCTGGCTTAGGGACACGGCTTAGTGGTGGACTGGATAGTGCTGGGTTAACAGTTGACTCAATGATGGCAGAGGTCTTTTTCAACCTAAATGGTTCTATGACTCTATGAGGTGATTTTACCGCCAAACAAGTCTTCTGAGCAGTAAGCTCATACAAAGACAAGTGAGCTGCTTGGGAACAAATATTAAAACAACATTAATATACCCCCATTGTTTTGTGCCTGATATCTTCTGGCTGGCAAATATATTAGTGCTGCATTTATTTGATCAGTGTGTTTCTTGTGGTTGAAGGGAGGGAGGTTCTAACAGAGAGAAATATGACTTGTGTAGTTAAAGGCAATGGCAGAACATTGCACCTACCAGTTTTCAGCTGGAGTGGCCCATGTTGGTCTTCAAGTTTTTAGCTTTTATTGCACTGCAATCCCCACCTTCTTCAGTATGCATGGACTGGTGGCATGACTGCCATGAAAGAAGAGGAAAATGGAAAAGGAAAACCTTTATTTGTCTCCACATGGAAAGCTTTTCCCAGCTGTGCAAGAGGCACCTGCTCCATGAGACACTCAGTGGCTGTATTGTGGTCTGCAAAGCATCCAGAAAAGTCCTGGTGCTTCAGTGTAACCAATAAAGGGAAAACCTTAATGTAAATTTTGCCTAATCAGCATTTTTCAAAGACAGGAAAGCATTCATGGAGATGGAAAGTTGGCTAGTTGGATGGGAACAAGTACATGCAAAAGTGAAAATATTCAATGACTTTAGAAACATTTTGGCACTTAAAAAGACTGAGTCTGCATCTAATAGGAAATGAAGTATTTGTGTTGGTAATTATAATTTAACATCTTCAATAAAAAACAACCCTCACATGCCAAGGCAGTGCTAGTAGTATATGGAGTTGGATGCATTACTTTCTTTTAAGGGAAAGATTGGTAGGAATTAATTGCTTCCAAATTTGGTCCCAAATCCATTTTTTTCAGCTTTCTTTCACATTCTTGCCTTGTTTCTTTTTCTGTTTTCTCTGTGGAATACATACATTTTTGGTTGTCATGGTTGTATTCTGGTTTTTTTGTTAATTCTTTGTAAGAACTAATATATACCTCCCACCTCGCCATTTAAATACGTAATTTGAAACCAGGAGCTTGAAAATTCTAAATTATTTTCAAGGTTTGATAGACTGGATGTCTGGCAGGTAATTCATAATCTTTTCATAAATACTGTTTACAAATGGCTTTATTTATTTATTCCAGAGATTTTGTAACTCTTTATTATCTTTATCTAAAGATAATAAAGATAATTATTTACCTGCAGATTTCTGTACGGAGTACATATCTTATTCCTTGTCTCAATCACTAGTCTGCAAGTAGTAACTCCTAGAAAAGAGCAGGATGAACATTTTGCCTATGCTGAATGTAGATTATTGCTTGAGAGTCCACATTTCACCTTCCTGACTCTTATGCTGTTGACTTTGCAACATAGTACCTTAACACTAGGTTTCTCAACTATTTTTGCCTCTTTGTCTTCTTTTAGAAAAAGTACACATTAAATGCATACTGGGTGAAAGAAAATATTTTATAGTGTATGCATTTATAGTTTGTTTTGTTTTTATTAAATGGAGAAAAAATGAATCAATTTTTTTCAAGTGTCTAAATAATACAATTATAGGCTTTTAATGAGTGAAATCTGTTAATTAATTAACATAATTACATAATTAATTAATTAACATAAGCTACATATATAAGCATACATATAAATCCCGGTCAGGCTGGAAAAAAAAACCCAAAAGTAATTTAATTTGCACCTTAGGAAGAAAAGTTGTACATATACCAAGAATAAAGACTTCTTTTTCTCCAGTCAAAAGGGGAACATACTGAAGTATTATAAACATAAGGGTGTAAGAAGTCTCATTTGGTAACAGGAGCACTCCAAGGTGTTTGCAAGGCTGGGTCTCTATTTTTACAAAGAGTGCTATATAATATACGAGTAGAAAAGTGTCCTATCCAAGTGGAAATAAAACCAAACTGCCTTTAAGATGACATAACAGCAAAATATAAATCATTAATGCTGTGCTTGTATTTGTTGTTTCTGTAAAAGAAAGAATTTTAAAAGAGGCATATCAGAATATATAATGAAAATCTCAAGCTGTAGTATATTTATGTGCCTTTCTACTGTCACAACATCATTTTGCTTAATCCTGTAGTGCAAGATCAGTTCAGTGATCCTCTTTGGGCTTTACTCTGTCACTATCATTCATACAGGGATGTACCACGGGGGTTATGCCACAGGTCTCCGTATGACTACTAGTCTTTGCAGGAGGTTACTGCAACATAAATATCAGTTTGGCAGCAATTTGTAGGTAAAGGGCATTGCAAAATTTAAAGTCACAGGGTAACATACAAAGAGCAAACATCTTAGGAAGCAAACTGTGGTTGCTACCCTGACATGACAGTAAGAGGCTACAACCTGGACTAGTATTCCCAGTGGAGTCAGACGTAAACAACAATAACAATATTTTCCTGGTTCTTTGAGCTGGAGCTCTGCACACATGCTAAGGGAGATAAAAGCAGCAACTTAGAGCGGGCCTGAGATATATGTGCAGTGGGGCAGACTGAAATGTAGCTTAGAAGTGTAGAGGAGTTACTATTAAAGCCAATGAGATGTGCAAGTAAATAAATACCTTGCAGCCTGCATATGGTTGTGGAATCAGATACAATGGAAAAGTGATTAGGATAGGAGCTATAAATCAATATATAAGTAGCACAAGTGGATGCCTGGCTTTTTGAAAAACCTAATTGCCAAAGAAATACGAGTGTTAGAAATGAAAACTGGACCTGGCTACAAATTAGCTTCGAGGGTAAATGAGCACACCGTGAACTTCAGTTCATTCCTGATGTACATGGTCAGATTAATTCCTCTGCACTCATATAAAGAAAAAAAAATCTGAGTGAGGTTTACCTCTTATTCATTCACTCTTTTTTTTCCTAGGGTTACTCTTCTGAAATTAGGGAGTATGTGAGATACTATTTAAAGTCACAAATCTAATAGCATCCTAACTTATATGCTGATCCAGTTATGAATTAGCTTGCATTTTTTTGTGCCTCTGTTGGAATCCAGAGTAAAAAGTGCATTACTTTAATACAAATCTCAGATGAATGACATTAAATAAGAAACAAAATCATATTAATTAAAAAAGGACAAAGCCTGCTATTAAGAAAAATTGACTGCTCTTCATTAACCAAGAAGCTGTCCACACAGAAAGTGTAAAGGAAAGAATTCTTTATCATTATCCCAGAAAAGGCATAACAAGGTTTTAGATAAATTTAGCTGAGAACATAAAGCTAAAAGTCCACTGAATTAATTGTTGTGGACTAAAACCTAACACTAAACTAAAAATCATAATCACATTATTTTTGAGAAGAGATAACAAGTAGACAGAAAAAACCATCTCACAATTTGGAGTGTGTCCAAATTATTAGTATTTACACTATATACCAAATATATAATACCAAACTATTAGTATTAATAATAGTAAATCTCTGCTATAACACTAAAACTACTCTATATTGGTAACTCCTATCACAGGGAAAAATTTGCAGAGTGGAAAATGTATGGAAAATATGATGCAAGTACGTAGCTCTTTTGGTCATTGTGCACTTCACAATATTCACATTATCCACTTCACTAGATAATGAATCCCTAAAACAACCTTCTCTAATGACTTTCCTCCTCCCCAAAGAAAGTTCAGACATGAACAATGACTACTATACAGACAGTTTCTAAGCACTTAAAAGGGGTGTACACAGTGTAAGGAAGGTTGTCATCTGAGAAAATATGATACTCTTGGCATTGTCTTTTCTTATGAAAGAATGTTAATGGCATGTTGGAGACTGCCAGCAATACCTCCCCAAGGTAAGGTAGTTTTCAAGGAGGAATGACTCTATACAGACACGAATGACTCTGTCCAAGTCACATCATTAAAAATGTAATGGTTATGGAGACCATATGTTTTCCTTGTTACAGAATTAGTCATTGAATTCTGCCTTTTCCAGAAGGCAGAATTTGATCTTATAGGCAGGATGACAACTCAATGAAGAAAATAAAATAAGCAGTTTTAGTGTCTTTATACACATATGTTCTAATAACAGCTTTTTAAAAAGCGTGTTGCACAGTCAGGTTTTTTTGCCAGTTTCACAGATTATAGGAATGAAATACAAACCCACAAATTGAACAATTTTTTGCTAATGGCTCACCAAAAAAAAATTTAGGCAATAAAAAACAAATTCCCCAATGAACTGCAAGTAAAAATATATTTTAAAAGACAGAACAATGACAGACTTTGAATCCACAAGATTACTTCAGGCATAGTGGCTGTGAAATGCACTTCACTCAACAACACTTCAGTGTTAGCTGAAAACTTCTTTAATAATCACAAAATTGGTATTCAAGAAGCATGAGCAAGAAACTGGTAAACAACATGAAGAACATCTAAAGAAACAGCCACACCAACAGTAATAGACACATCCAATAGAATTTCTCCACAAAATACACATTTTCTAGACAAGATTATAACCAGAGCTCTGTAGCTCACAAGGTTGTTTCTAGTGACTAAGCCAGGTATATTTTTTGCTTCTGAGGTTCACGTCTTGCCAAACTGCATCTGAGTAAATGACAACATATAGGAGCAACAATTTAGCTTCAGACAATTCGTACACCCCAGATTGGCACACATAGGGTTTTTTGAAGGCTCACCAAGTTTTTGAAAGCTTCACTTGACCTCTCTTTATGAGGATGGTCTTGGGTAAGTCAGCCTGTGAAGCTGGAAATTGCAATTTTGAAATCCAGTTTGCACACTCCCCTCTGAATTCCTAGCCATTTACTTGGCACAAGGCAAGGAGACTTTTCTTTCTCAAGTTTTTGTTAATGGTTTTGCGTGTGCTCTGAGCTTCTTCTGTTCTGTGTGTATCAATGGATGTGAGAATGTCCACATCACAGCACTGCTTTCAAAAGTGAGCTACCTGGAGAGAAGTGGACATGAGTCCCTTAGTGCCCTGCTTTGACTCTAAGCATAGAATGCTTTGAGTTGGAAGGGAACTTAACGATCATCTCATTCCAATCCACCTGCCTTGGGTAGAGACATCTTCCACTAGACCAAGTGCTCAAAGCTCCATCTAGCCTGGCCTTGAACACTTTCAAAGATGGAGCATCCACACCTTCTCTGGGCAACCTGTTCCTCTTGATGAAAAACTTAAGTATTTAGTAAGCTCTCTATGACTGTTCCAGCTGCAGCATTTTTTTTCTCAGAAAATAGTCTTTTGCTCTTCAATACCATCAACTCTTTAATAAATTCAGAAATAATACATGTTTTGAAAATCATCAGAAAATTACAAAAAAACCCCACCGTCAGCTCAATTTTAGCTCAAACTTCTGCATTCTGAAAAAGAAAAGAAAAAAGAGTCTAATACCAATGCAATATTTTAACACAACAGGAGGACATAATGGGGACGATTGCTGTTACATCCTTTTAAAGCTCTCTGCTTAAAAATCATCACCAAATTTTCAGTGATAAAAGGGCCTTCCTTTACTATTTGAAATAGGCTGCATGAAGATCCAGATCGAGGGGATCTTCATACCTTCCAAACAACTAAGTTTTATCAGATAAAAAGCAAAAGCAGGACATTTATAAGATTGCAAAGAGTATTGCAATATAGTTTTCATAGTTTTTAAAGAAAAAAAATGAATTTAAAACTTTGCTGAATATCACTAAGCACTAAGTTCTTGCAGGCAGCTCTACAAAAAACATTTAATGTATCAGCGCAGACTGAAAAATTATATATTTAACATATACATTTGCTTAGATTAGCCAAAATTATGTAAATCAAATACTAGTAGATTTAAATGTCCTAAAAGATTTTTGTATTGGCTTCATCAAATCCACATAAGATTGACCATTTTTATTAAATGTGTGAACTTATACATAGACTAGACTCAGATATCTTCATTTTCTTTTTGTAAGGAACATTTATAGCCTTCCAAAATCAATGTTACTGAAGCAAAATCAGAATTCTGCCATTTTTCAAATATAAAAATGTTTATATTTTATTGAAACATAAAAAAGTGTCAGGAATTCATATTTATCATATGAAACATTAGTGTGGATTATAAAGTACCACAGTCTTGTTTCATTAGATGACAATTTACAGAGCATTGAGACTTTCCTGGTGCCTTCAGCACTCTGGTCCCAGCTGACTTATGTTGATCCACTGCACTGCTGAATAACTTACCCACTGGATGGTTTGCAGACTGAAGTATAACTAAATGGGAGCAGGGTTAACAAGAACAGACCTCAAAAGTACATCAGCTTCTCTTCCAGTGCCATGAGGTTGCTAAGTGCTTAAAAAGGCTTACAAACTCAAAAAAGTCTGCAAGCCCTTCTGTATTGTTGCTTTTAGCAAAACTTGCTTACTTCATGAGTCTGTAAATTTTTGTTTTTACTAAAAAGCAAGTTATTTCACTTGGCAGGGGCTACAAATATGCAATTTTTTTCGGAAAAGACACACTTCAACAGAATGTTTTAAAATTAAGAATGTCTCGGAAACTAATAACAAAAAAAGTACTTTAACATTATTTTCAATATTTATTACAACATCCTATAAACTTTTTTCATCCAAACAGCTATTCTGCCTGCAGTATCTGTAACCTAATAGCCACATTACCCCAAATTGTCAGTTAAATTGCAGTGAGTCTAAAAACCCAAATAAACTCCACCCTCCTTCCCACCAGGCACTTTTGCTATTGTCTAGGACCACAAATACTTTTATTAATAACTTAGCTAGCAAAAGTACAAAGTCACCAACAAGAAAAGTCACTATGCTTGCATGTCTTGCTTTAGGAACATGCTCCTGGCTCTCAAATCTGGGATCCAAAACTCTAATCACCACTAGGGCTCATTCTTTTTGCTATAAAAATCTCCACCGGAATTCTCAGGATCTGACATAAGCCTTTTTGGCTGCTTCTTAGGGTTATGATAGCTTAAAGTCACAGATAAGCAAGCCTGGAAGTACAAATCCTGCCAGAATAGCTCCTATCTTTCCAAACACAAATGAAAATCACAGCTTTATGTAGTGGAACAATGTTTAACGAGCATATAATGCATATCATTAGAAAGAAAGTTAATAGAGGACCAGAGGTTTCACCCTGGAGGACTAACAACAAAAGCAATTTAAGCATTTACTACACAGGAGTCTGGAAGGAGCTGGCCAGCACCTCACTTCAACTACACTTAACGGCAGGTGAGCCACAGAAAAACAGGTGATATATATATTAAAAAAAAACCAACAGGGAATCAGAGATGAAAAAGCTTACTTCACTTTGCAACCAAAGATGAATGATATAACAGAGGGTAGATTTTTGAATATGGGATATTAGCTTTAACATACCTCGAACCTCCTGGTTTATAGAATTGTGCTATTTGTTTAGAAAGTAAAATAAAATAAATAAGGTTTTTCCATGAAGAATTATGTATTTTGGTTGAGTTACTATTCCTGGAAGTGTTCAAAAATGAGTAAACGTAGCACTTCTCAGTATCTCGGAGGTCTTTTCCGACCTTAATGATTCTAGGGTTTGTCCAAGGAGGTGCTCCTTCCAGGCAGACGCCAGGGCTGTGCCTTCCGGGGGACTGGCGGTAGGGCTGGGGATCTCTCTTGAAGCCGGTGGGGGGTCCGGGTTCAGCTGGGCCGGGGGCTCCGGCCGGGCACGGGGTCCCGTCTTAGGCGCGGAGATAGTCATTCTTGAGGCGACTGAGGCGGGCGCCGTGGCTGCGGACGGTGAGGGCTAGCAGATCGTACTTGTCGCGCAGCCCGCTGGAGACGTGGCGAGTCTCTCGGAGAAGGGCGCGGGCGTGCAGCAGCAGCCCTAAGAAGCTGTCGCCCAGACGGGACTCCTCCCGGCCGCCCTGCTCCTGCCCCTGACGGAATTTGCCCTCCAGCTCGCTCAGAGAGCGGTCCGAGCTGGAGTAGGCGTCGCTGATCTGGGCCGACTCGCGGCGCAGGTAGGCACCGTAGCTCTCCTCCCCGTCCAGGTCGTAGGAGATGCTCCTGCCGATGCCTTCCAGTACCCGGCCCGCGTCCTCCACCTGCCGCCCCAACACCGTCAGCTCCTCTCGCAGGCTGAGCCCGCCGCCCACCGCCGCACCGCACCGCCGCTGCTCGCTCACCCGGAACAGCAGCTGGCACCGCTCGGGGTCGTCGTTCTCCTCGTAGTCCCCATCGGGGACGAAGTAGTGGTGCAGGCTCCCGTTGGACATCTCGGGGTACAGCGGCCCCTCGAAGTACCCGCGGCAGAGGCTGCAGAGCCAGAACAGCCACAGCAGGCGCAGAGGGACCGGCATGCTGCGGCCGACGGGCAGCCTAGGGCCGCTCGTGCCGCATGGGTCTCCCCGGTGCTGCCGCTGCCTTCCCCGGCTCCGCTGCGGACCGCCCGGGCCGACTACCGCAGCACGGCCGGAGAGCTGGCGGCAGTCTGGGGCTGGCTGCGCCGCGCCGCTCTTAAAAGCCGGGCAGCCCCGCCGAGGGGGAAGCGGCGCCCGCGCC
>VZTI01000213.1:33618-64596 GCA_013397865.1 Struthidea cinerea
GCCCCCCGCCCCGGGCACCGGCCACAGGGCCCCCGCGAGCACCGCCCCCCGCATCGCCCCCGCGGGGGTGTCAGACGCGGGGAGGGAGCGATACACGTACACCTTTCTCCTCTTAATAAAGAAAACCCCCTAAAGCTGACGTTGCTCAGGTCTGCTCTTCTTCCCGTTAGAAATGACTGCTTTGCTAACAGCCTGGTCTGTGCAGCAGCTCAAACACAGGGCTTGGGACAGACGGACTTCTCAGAGTTGCTCAGGCCACATAGTTTGTCATTGATCAAAAGCTAGGAAGGGAAAAAGATGCAGGATCAAGTATAAAGTGTAAAACCATAAACCTTGATAGGGTAAGATGGGAAAATGAAACACAAAATTTGTTCTTAAACAAAATGTCAGATGTGTTTGAAGAAAACCCCATTACAGTGCATCCTGTGGGGCTGACTTTGTAAGAAGCATTTCTTTTTCATGAAACAGTATTTTGGGTGAATCTAGTAGCAGAATGGTGGCACGGTTGAACCATTCATGTAACTTTTAGAAATCTGTCTTTACCATTTTTGAGTTGTTAAATCAAGGTGAGATCACAAAAAGAAAGGGTCTGTAAAGTTACCAATTCCTTTCACATCATTTTTTCTCTTTCATGGAAAAAATCACTACCTAGCAAAGATTATACCAAATCCTGCAGTCACCCAGAGTTAAAACTCCTGCTGCTGTTTGTGGGAGATTTGCATGCAACAATATTTATATTGCCTCTATAAACTGAGTACTTTATCGTCTTGACACTTTCTGCATGTTGTAAATAACTATGGTGCTGACAGTTAACTTTGTTGGGAAAACAGGCCAGACACTTAAGATGTATCTCTGCTTTTTTCACTATTATGGTGGGCATGTAGATTAAAGCCTTATGGGGCTCAGGGGCCTTCGGGTCTACCATTTCTTATGCTGCCATCACTTTAGACACCTATAATTCAAATGCAGTCTCGACCCCCTTTTCTCACACCTTCCCTCATTCTCTAATCACAAGCTATCCTGTCTCTGGGCAGTGAAGCAAATAGCTGCTGTAGAGACCAGCTGCTCATCTCAAGTTCAGGTGTACTGAGCTCCACAAGGTGCACCCTTCTTTGCTGACTGTTCCTTGAGAGGATTCAGGGAGGCATCTATTCCCGTGTGTCTGATAGGTTCCTGGGAGCTCAGTGGTGGGCTTAACTACATAGCCAGGCCCTTTAGGGTAAGACACATAGCTACCAAGTGCAAGCTGTCACTTTAGTGTGGCCTTTAATACTTCATGATAACCTGTGATATCAGTGTGCCTGGGTATTGACTTTGGAGCCTACTGAAGCACTTTACATAAGCACAGAAGGTCGTAAGACTAACACTAAGAAACAAAAGCGAAAAATAAACCAACCAGTCAGACAACCAACAAAAAGCTAACCAGAGACAGCAAGAGTAATAACTGAAGCCTTCACTTACTGAATTGATATAAAGTAGTCTCTGCAAGTTCTGGGGTCATTTGAGATCACACAGACAACTCAAGATGAGCAATACTTGCAGTGTCCAGGCAGCTTCTCTCTTTACAGGCAACTTTCTGTTGAGAAGCCAGGCCAGACAAGCTATTGTAACAGAAGCGCTCCACTCATTTGGAAACATTTTAAATTTGGAATTAAGTTCACAAAACACTCATATAAATAGGTTGGATTAGGCTAAGGTACTGTGCTTCAGCTTTCTATAAAATGTTTAAAGCTTATTCAACTGAGGCTGTTTGGTATTCGTCCTTGGTCTGTGTTAGCCAACAGGGGCTCCTTGAAACAATTCTGTTCCCAGGATGCTCTTGTTTCACCTAATGTTTTGTTTGGATCCCAATTCTTTGCCAATCATAGTACATGGTCTCCATCCATTTCCACTCAGGCTGGTATTACTGACAGCTGATTTGGCTGGTACTTGGGTTGTTGTGGACTCTGCTTTTGAGGTCTCCTCATGGAAGTACTGCACTGTAAATCACCCAGCTATAGCTTTGTCAGCATGGTTATGCTTTCACCAGTGCCACAGAGGGTAAAAAAAAACTAGCATTAGTAAATATTTTGTCTCTTTGTACATTTAGAGATTAAGAGGCGTATGCTGTTCACTGCTGCAGCTGCTGACTCTACGCCACGGCTGTTTTCAATCAAGCATGCATTATCGAGATTTAATTTAAATTTTATATCCAAATAGTCCCACCCCAAGTAACATGCTTGGGATGTCTGCTTTCGAAGGAAGTCTGCAAATCGGGTTCTGCAGTCTTAGTGACTCAATGGGCATAGCTTTTTTGGGATGCATCCAAGAAACAGATCTTCCTTGTGGCATGCTCCCATGAAGGCCCTCATTTAAATCCTGGCATTGTCAAAGGACCCATTGATTTCAGTATTTTATCCTCCATGCCTGCTTAAGCATTAAAAAGTTCCTTCTGTATAAATGAGGAAAAAGTACAAGAAACAAAAATAAAGCAGCATGCTGGTACTGTTGTCTTACAAATACTTGGCATGATATACTCCGCTGTGGTAAAGCCATTGTTTTTCCACTGAATAACATTAGTTTAAAATAATATAAAGAACTGTAGAATTTACTCTGCACAACCTCTTATGCAACAGCACCAAAATCAGCCTTCAGCCCAGAAATGGCTGATAAAACTGATGGCAAATGCACAGCTTAGCACTGGATTTCAGGTGCAAACTATGCTTCATCTTTGGTTTTTGGCTCACTTGTAGTTGCTATTTCTGTTGTAGATCATGGCAAACTTTGCAGCCTCAGAATATTTCAGATGTAAATGGCCATTAATTTGGAGAATAGACATATGTTATACAGTCCTAAAGGTCCCACAGGCTTTAGAATATAAATGTTTTCTGACTACTGGCTTCTGTTTTCCTGCTATGAACTGTCCTATGGCTTTACATAAAGATACCTTGTTTAAACATGAGACTAACAAGTATGTGTATGTAATTTTTAATTGTAGGGTGCAGTGCTAAATGCTCAAATGGCATCAAGTGAGTGGGACATGAAATAGTCCATGAATGAGTAATGCCAGGGGTTTTTGTAGGAAAATTGCCATAAGAACATACCAGAAATTCTGTAGAGTAAAAAAAAAGGTTTGGGGAATGAAGCTTTTATAGTGCATTTATTATTCATTCAGTATAACTTTGCAATGCAGCAGAAATTCAGAATCAGTATGCTGAAACACAAACCATACTGAATGTTCCAGGGCCAGAAGCATGTCTGGGGTTTCACTGAAATTTTGAATTTCTCAGAAAAGCATATTTAATTCAGAATTGGAACAGCTGACCAACAGATATCTCAAAAACAAATTTGTAGAGAAAACAACTTTATTGTTAGCTTGTTTAAGCTAACTGATTCTGATAGTCCTTTTCTCCTTCACAAACTTCAGGCTGAAGGCACATCTGTGTCTGGGCACAGAATACTCTGAGTCTGTTAGCACTGGCCTGTCTTGGATAAGCAGTACAGAAAACCAAATTCAAAAACCACAAGTAGCTATAGAAAGATTGGGTATGAGGCTGAATGTGAATACAAGTAATGGAAAAGGTCTGTCAGGCTGGTTGTCTCAGAAGAGTTTGCAATTAATATTGAACCTACTTCAGCTTTAGCCAACACCAAAATGAGCTTGACCTTGGCAAAAAAATACGGAAAAAAGGTTTTACCACAGCCCATCTCTGTAGTGGGTGCTGGTTTACTTTATGGAAATATAATTTCCTTAAAGCAGAAAACTGCGGCTATGTTCAGTTTATTTTTATAAAGTGACATGATGCATCTGGAGGCTTCCTAAGAATGGAAAAGGTTAAAAGACAGTTGAAGCAGGATAAATATGTACTGATATTTTAGTAGTGCAGTTTCTGTCTGTTGATGAAAAACCTTGAACCCCAAAAGGGATATTGCTAGCATCTCTTCAGCAAGGTTCCTGAAGTGGAAATAATAACACTTCCTCAGTGGAAATGAAAACACTTCAAAAACATCATTGCTGGCCAGCACATGGAGAAGTTTTCCAGTTACTGTAAATGTAATTTGTTACAGAGACAGCATATCATGCTTTTAACATGTTGATTTGATTTTCAACCCTTTCTGTGTTATTTTTAATGTTCTTTGTAGGCATGAAAAGGCTGCATGTGGAAACACATACTTTGCAGTTGTTACAGAAACATGGTTCACTAATTATTCATAAAAAATGCTTCCTCCTTCCATCTAACCTGTTAGAGTAAGATAAGATTTTAAAACCCCCAAATTTTCTTTTTCCTTCTCTTGCTGTCTCACAAAATAGAGAAAGCTTACAATCTGACATGTCGTTCTCAGGCAGGGGTAGCAAAGAATTTAAATAAAAGCCTTGGAAGAAATCTAGAAGAGTCTGGTGGGGAAATGCTGATGTCATCTCCAATGGGATTACTCCATTTATACAGTTTCTCAGGATTTGTGGACCTGTGATGTAATGTATTCATTTGAGGCAGGGTCTTGAGAACATAAATTTTCTGAAAGCTGGATTTCACCCCGTCTGTTCTTTAGGTCGATTCCCCAACAATTTAAACACACTAAAGAATTTCCAGTTTTACCACCTTTATAAGGATGGTATTTTCTGATTTATACACACCCTCTTATATATTAAGATCAGGCATGAATTCCTGAATAAAAACTAGATCGTGACACGTTTATACTGGTTAGTCATCAAATTTCCTTTTTGCACTAATCTTTTAAGGTCTTTGCTCATGAATTTAAGGGGGGAGCCTACCTGTTTAGGCTAACCAATTGCATGTAGTTTTATTAAACATGTCTCCACAAAGGAGTAGCCTTCCTGCCTCAGGTAAAACTGAAATATATGTAATAGTATCCTCTGTGCAGATAAAAGTAAGGTAAGATGGAAAATGTCAAAAAATGTGTAGGATTTTACTAGTTTAATCTCCTCTCAGCTGTACCTTTCCAATTGGAGTGTAAAAAGAATAAACCACCCCATTCTTCTATAGTAAAATTCACTTGTATTCACAGATCTACTTTTTAGGAGTTGAAAAATGTCCTTTTTGTATCCTAACACATTCACTCTGATTTTTATTTAGGTGTTTTTAACAGTGTATTAAAATTAAAACTAGGCAGACTTTGTATTTGAGCAGTATAAACCCAGGCATATGGTTTCAATTCAAACATACCAAAACCTCTGTGTTTAAAAAAGAAAAAAAAGAAAAAAAGAAAGAAAAAACCCAAAAAACAAAACAAAACAAAACAAAACAACAAACAAACAAACAAACAAACACCAGTATTCCCTTTAATAAACATTTTTATAAAATTCTACTTGAAAAAGCAGGTGAAGGAATTACTTACGGTCAGCTGTATATTTATTTTTGTGCAGATGTGGTTGACTGTTTCACAGGTTTTTAATGACTCAGTGCACACAGAGCACTCATTCAGCAGCCTGAACAGTGCGTTATTCTCCCATGCTTGAGGCTGGTGCAGAATGTCAATATGGAATTTATACCTCCTACTAAAATTTATGACTTTTATTTGGCATGGGTTAGGAATTGGTATTCAAGGTTAATTTCCTTGTTGCTCTGCAGATCCTTCTGCAGAGGATGCAATGGATGCTGGTGAAATTTGCCTCTGCAGCTTGACCTGGAGCCATGGAGCATGGCTGTTTGCCCTGACTCTGAACCACAGTGCATGGAGTGTTCCTCAGACCTGCAGGAACATGACCTGCCTGCTTCCACATTTATGGTCAAGAAGCAAAGACCTATGATTAGCTTTAAAGTTTGGGGGCTAATTTAGGCTTAGGAAACATTACAGCTCTTCCAGCTTGGTTGCCTTGGATGGGAAAGCCCCACTCAGGGTCACTCACAGCCTCTGAACACCATGTTTGGTTTCACACATCAGTTTGTTCAGGTTCTTTAATCCCACTATGGTTTATGCTCCCATAGAGCACAACCTGTGCAAGCTTTCCCTAGGCAGTGTCTTTTCTGGGTGCTGGACAGTCTAAGGCAGCAGTGCTGTCATACATTGGCAAATTTGGAAGGGTCTCCTACAAGATTAGATAGGTGATACCTGAATGTCAATATGATAAAGGATCTCAGTGCCCAAACCCACAGAAGCACACAGAAGAGCAGATTCCCTCCAGTAACAGGATAAACGCTTCTGTTTCACAGTAAGCAGCTTTGGAGGCGTTTAAACAATATCCTATTCAGAACCCTAACAAGGTTCAGCAAAACCATAGCAATGCTGTGACAACAGTTTGAAATTAAAATTAAGAGAGTATATTCAAAACAAAGAAGTATCTGGAAGGCAGGACAGGACAGCCCATCCTCTCCACAAGAGTAGCCTGGAGTACACCTCTGTGGGTTAAATGTCTGCAGTGTGCTGTCTATCATACAGTAGTTTGGGTTGGAGGGGACCTTTAAAGGTCATTTAGTCCAACCTCCCTGCAATGAGCAGGGACATCTTCAACTAGATGGAGCTCCATCCAACCTGAGTTTGAATATTTTCAGTTTGTATATTTATCCACCACCTCTCTGGGCAACTTGTGCCAGTCTTTCACCAGTCTCATTGCAAAAAATTTCTTTCTTATTTCTATTTTAAACATACCCTCTTAGTTTAAAACCATCATCTCTTGTCCTTTTACAGCAGACCTTGCTAAAAAGTTGGTCCCCATCTTTCTTGTAGCCCCCTTTAGGCAATGCAAGGGGCTCTAAGGTCCCAGAGCCTTTTCTTTTGCGGGCTCAACAGCTTCCAGCAGCCTTGAGAGCAGAGGGAGCCTGTCTACAACAAGAGGGTTGCCCCACCTTCCCCTCCTGCTCTTCTCCAAAGGAACACCCTGTGTAACTAAACTTCCAATATTAATTCTGCAGGCGGGCATCAGTAGTGGCCAAACAGAGGGAATAGCAGGAGCTGATCCTTTTTACTCTTACTGCCAAGAATGTGAGCATGGCTCTGAGAATGGCATCTGGACATTTGCTGCCATCGCTTCTGTTGCAGTGAGAAAAGAGGATTAAGAGTCTGATGATGCTTTAGCATTAGTGGAGAAACTAAATACTTTAATAACTAAGACTCTCAGAAAGAGATACCAAGGACTGCATTTTCTAAACTACCACTCTAGCTCTTGTTGAAAGCGATGGGTATATTGCTCATGCTTTTGATGGGGCACTGTCAAACATAGGTCTTGGAAATATTTTGCTCTATATTGTAACTAGCTTGCTTGCACTTGGCTTACTTGCAATTTACTTGCAAACAGTAGCCTTTTCTCTTTTCTTTTTGGTGGGGTCCCTGCAAGTAATCTGTGAATTAGCACAATGAATAATACAGGAAACATTCTTTTCTGTTAACATAACTTTCCAGAAATGTTAGGCATTTACAGATATGAGTTGTAATTCCTGGATTGTTCATTGTGTTAATTCCAGATGATTTAGAAAAATCATCTGGAATTAATTAATTAATTAATCAAATTACAGCTTTCTAACAGTTCTCTCTGACCACCAGCTAATTACTGGAA
Organism: Struthidea cinerea; assembly: GCA_013397865.1. Lineage (NCBI taxonomy): Eukaryota > Metazoa > Chordata > Aves > Passeriformes > Corcoracidae > Struthidea > Struthidea cinerea. The sequence goes on from VZTI01000213.1 coordinate 41,111, forward strand.
TTTGATGGGTAGCCCTGGGACAAAGCTGTTGCATGAGAAAAATCATCATGGCAAAGAATCCTTCTGACACAAATTTTCAGCAGAGGTTTGTTTCTGATGAGGTGTGCAAAAGTGTTGGCATTTACTAATGGTGTTGGTTATCAAACATTTTCAAAGAATTAGCGGTATGATTTGATTAGGAACAACTCAGGATCTTGAAGATCACTCTTTGGAAAAAGCTGGTACATGCCAGAACTGGTGGGGGATTTGAAAGTAATCAGCCTTAACCACCAGAACTTTTGAGAGCAGCCGGCACATGTTCCTGTGACACTGTAACAAACCCAAAACAGGAGCTCTTCAGCACTCGTCACCTGTACATCAGCCAAGGCAATGAAAACCGTCAAGACATCTGCATCTTTAAAAAAGAGAGCGACAGAGAAAATCTCAGCAGGCAACATAGTGCCATTGACATGGCTTTTCAATATCCCCAGGGATGGTGGGTGACTCCACCATTTCCCTGGGCAGCCTGTTCCAGTGCTTGACAAACCTTTTGGTGAAATTTTTTTTCTATATCCAATCTAACCCTGCCCTAGTGCAACTTGACTCCCTTTCCGTCTGTGCTTTTAGACAAATTAAGGCTGAAGGAAACATTCCTGTTTATATTTAACTGTGTTCGTGTCCTACCAAACTCGGCAGGGCTAGTTACATTCACAAGGCAAAGCACATGCTGTCCTCACAAGACAAGGCAGGAAGGGGATGTTTTCTGTACAGATATCCCCACTAGTGGGTCACCCAGGTGAGCCAGCAAGTTTCAAACATCATGGATGATCTCCTGAGGGGAGGTCTGGAAAATGGGTTGACCACTTGTCCCTTTGAGGCATCTCAGCCATTTTGTCCTTTCTGACTAATTGTTGAATACTTCTGAAACTACACCAGTCACTTGAAGGGTAACCCACAAAATAATTGTAGAAATTCTTTCTTGCCTATTTAAAACACATGTAATACTAGAATCTGACCATATCAGAACAAAACAGAAACAAGTACAGGCCAGAAAGAAGTGAAAAAAATGTTTTCTCACAATAACTGTGAAGGTGAGAAAGAAAAGTATGAACAGATATGCTTGCAAATTAGTAAAGATCAAAGAGAAAGTGTCAGGAAAGTGTATTTTTAAAAGTTATGTAATGGCGAGTGTTAATTAAATATTTTTCTTCAGGAAAAAAAATCCATGTAAAAGATCAACAGTTCAAATTCTTGGACATCTGAGGCTGGCAGCTATTTAACATAATCAAAATATTACCTTTCAGCAACCTCATCTACTAAAAAACCAGTAACCACTGCTGCTGCTACCACTCAGACATGAAAAAGAAATTATCAAATCTTGCCTGAAAGCTTTGCTGGATCCCAAGGCACACTTGGATGTAAGTTCAGACTCCTGTGCTTGCATAGATCAGTAGATATATTTTACCCTACTGAATTTTGCAAACATTATTTAGGAGATTCTTTCAAGCGTAAGCTTTGACTTTCATGGGTCATATTTAGAAATGGGATCATGGGAACATAATTTCTCATAACCACAGGAGAACTGTGACTTCTGCACCACAGCTGCATGGGGATGTACACTAGATGTGTTGCACATGCAGGGACACAGCTGCTCTGTGCAGCACATCACCTAGAGGCATAGTAGTGGCTATACAGATGAAATATTTTTTACCTTTTCCATTAAGTTTAAACCAGAACAAAAATAGGACTTAGCTTCCTACCATGACATCGCTATGTCGCTATAAGCTAAGCTATGTTACATATTTAAACCATTTAAACTTATGCTCATTTCACAGTCAACATTCCTGTGCTGTTTGAATGCTAAAATATCCAAGAACATGCAAATATTTAGACAGAGCTTGCTGCTGATCCATTCCTTGCACTAATTCTTAGCCATGCACACAGCTAGAAACACTCTACAGCAGAATCTCTTCTGTATATATACATATATATCTCATAGAACCATAGAATGGTTTGGGTTGACCTTCAAAGGCCATGTAGTCCAAGCCCCATGCAGTAAGCAGGGACATCTTCAACTAGAACAGATTGCCTAGAGCCCTGTCCAACCTGACTTTGAATGTTTAAAGGGCATCTATCACCTCTCTGGGCAACCTGTGCCAATGTTTCACCGCCCTCATTACATATACATCTGTATATATATATATACCTACATACATGAATGTATACATATATATGTATGTCCGTGTGTGTGTATGTATGTACATGTATATAGTTCCAGGCCTACAGTGCCACTTAGAAGGCCAAAAATTTGAGTGCCTTGTAGCTCAGCAGGTAGCTGCTCCAGGTTTGTATTTCACGACAGTTTCATGTTCTAACCACAACCTTCTTCCCCCACCAACTGACTCTTGGGCCTTTGTGCCAACCTGGCAGCCCAGCGACTTGCCACTTGGGGCTGGCAGTAATGCTCAGGTGCTCCCATGCCAGTCTGAAGCCATTGCTTTCATGGTGTGATGGCTGGAGTGGAACAGGAGGAAGCCTTCAGCAGCCCTGTTTTCATTTGCACCTCTTTGTTCCTTGTCTCCTCTGGGAGAAGAGCTATGGGTCAGATCTGTCTGTGGTCAAGGCAACGGGTTGGACCATGCTGACTGAATCCTTATTTTTGTTCACAGGTCAATTAAACCCTTCACCACCACATCCTGCTCTTAAACAGGACAAGGAACATGGAGATAGTTGCAAACCATTCCGAGTTACTCTGCAGGAGATGTGTTTCAGCAGAGTGGGAGCTAGAGAGCCTTTAAAAGTACACAGCACGGAGAGGAGCTGTTCTGTTCCTGCCGATGAAAATTTTAGCACTCGTTTCATTGAATACAAATAATCTCAGCCAGTCATTTCCAGAAGTACTGAGGGAAGAGTCCATTTTTAAAAAATGCAAACGAATCTAAACTACTCAACACTCCATGAAAGGCTTGTGACAAGGTCTGTGAAATTTAAATCAGTATTATAATATTAATTCATGTACTATTGACATGGCTTAACCCCAATCAGTAGCTAAGCCCTACACAGATGTCTTTCAGTCTCTCCCCTCCAGTGAGATGGGTGTGAGAGTCAGAAAATTAAAAGTGAGAAAACTATTGGGTTGAGATAAAGACAGTTTAGTAGGTAACGCAGAAGTCATGTGCACAATCAAGGCGAAATATGGAATTCAATTCCCACTTCCCATGGGCAAGCAGGCATTCAGCCTTCTCCAGGAATTTAAGACTTTATCTCCCGTAACAGTCTTGGGAAGAAAAACACTATCATCCCAAATATGTCCTCCCTGACCCCCTTTCTTCTTTTCCCTCCAGCTTTATATGCTGAGCGTGACACCAAATGGTCTGAAATATCTGTCGGGTCAGTTGGGGCCAGCTGTCCTTGCTGTGTCCCCTCCCAACTTCTTGTGCTCCCCAGCTTCCTTGCTGGTAAGATGGGAGGCAGAAAAAGCCTTGACTGTGTAAACATTGCTCAGCAATAACAAAAACAACAGTATTATTGGCAGTGTTCTCAGCACAAATCCAAAACATAGCCCATTTCAGCTACTATGAAGAGAATTAACTCTACCCTAGACAAAACCAGCACAACTATAAGGATGGAATTCAGGTTTTTCCCATAGCCACAACCAAGCTGTAGCTGGCTGTCGAGGTAGTGCCGTGTACATGTCCAGCACACTTCAACCATCAGGGCCGGGAGTGGTCCAGAATCTCCCCAGATCTCCAGCTGTCTGCATGGAACAGCCATTGGCCTGACCTGGGGCAGGGAGTGACTCCACAACACAGCACTCACTTACTGCTGTGAGACCTCTCCAGGGGGAAGCCTAAGGAAACCCAGAGATCCCTCCAAGCAGTGCCAGCTCATGGGCACAAGTTGCATGCTCCAGTGTGCAGAGTAAGAGCCCAGATGGAGAACCAGGCAGTCCTAAAAGCTGCGAGCCCTCCTGCCTGGAGAACTGAACAAATCATGCACAGAGGACAACCGTCCAGCAGAAGCTGCCCTGAGAGATGCTCACCCCTTATTCTAAACCATCTGTGTCATGCCGAGATCCTACATCTTCCACCTAAATATATGTACATACTTATATGTATATGTATGTGTGTGTGTATATATATATATGTACTAGCATGCGTATCTTTTCCATAGTCAATGGCCATCCCTCCAAAATGTCAGTTGAGTTCATTTAATCCATCACTGTGGGTTCTATCCATCCTAGATGTCTTCCAGGGCAGGAGGACTGGTGTGCTGTCAGCTGATTGCAAGCTGCATCAGAAGCTCACGATTGGTGTCCATACTCATTGTCCATGGTAGTTATGGCATACAGTGGCAGTGTCATTCAGCAAACAGAATCATATAGCTCAACATTATGGATTGTTCTCACCCAAAAATCAAATCCCCTTGGAGTACACACTGCATTACCCACTGTATTGAGTTTGCATTGCCAGGTTTTGGTAGCAGGGGTGCTACAGGGGTGGCTTCTGTGTGAAGGTGCTGAAAGATTCCTCCATGTCCAACAGAGTCAATGCTGGCCAGCTCCAAGACAGACATGCTGCTGGCCAAGGCTGCTAACACCTCTGTAATAACACATTTAAGAAGAAGAAAAAAAAAAATTATTTTGCAGATATAACTGCAGCCAGAGAAGAATGGAGAGAATATGTGACAGGAACAACTATGCAGACATCAAGGGGAAGGAGGGGGAGGAGGTGCTCCAGGCACCAGAGCTGAGGTTTCCCTGCAGCCCATGGTGCAGACCATGGTGAAGCAGCTGTCCTCCTACAGCCTGTGGAGGGCATGGGGGTGCAGAGATCCACCTGCAGCCCATGAAGGAGCCCATGCCAGAGCAGGTGGATGCCTGAGAGAGGGCTGTGAACCTGTGGGAAACCTATGCTGGAACAGGCTCCTGGCAGGCACCTGAAGACTAGTGGAGAGAGGACACCACAATGGAGCAGGTTTCCTGGTAGGACTTGTGACCCCTTGGGGTACCTGCACTAGAGCAGGCTGTTCTTGAAGGACTGCACCCCATGGAAGAATGACCCACATTGCAGCAGTTTGTGGAGAGCTGTTGGGATGGACTCACACTGGAGAAGTTTTTGGATGACTGTTTCCTGTGGGAGACAACCCACAGAGCGTTTTCTACCATCCATGAGTCAGTGCAGAGGTAAAGCACTGGCCATTTCTCTTGTTCAGCAATATCCAAAACCAGCTGGACAGCTTTCAGCTCTGCAACATGACTTGATCCACCTTATCGCTCAAAAGCTTCTGTCACTCATGGCGTAGGGCTTCATATAGAAGCTTTCTGTTTTTTATGTATTCCTACAATATGTCAGGAACCAGCAGTGAAGAGAGTGCATCACTTTTCATTTTCTGGTAGCTGATTATATGCTGGGGCATCCTCATCGGCTGTCCCCTTTTCTTCTTCCTCTGATGATGACAGTCCGAAATTTTCACCTTCAGGCCAGTTTGTGATGAATTCCAAGCTCCCTGGGCAGTTGGGTTTTCCAATTCAAGCTTGCTGCATGATCAGCACGACTCACTCCTCATAGCATCAGTGGCAGGATGTGTGGAAGAAACTTTCTTTCATTTTTTCCAGTACATTTGGGTTTGATTGTTTTGATTTGTTTGCTCGCTTTGTTTTTTTTTTTTTTAGGAAACTGCTACTTACTTTATCTTGTTTAAAACTTTAGTTCAAACTATTATATTTCCTCAAATGATTCTTTCTAACATTTCTTACGTTGAATCGATGTTCTGAATTACTGTACCACAGCTTCAGGCTCATGTGACCAGATGTGGAGGACCAGGCATAAGCATGTAAGAACATTTTTTGTCAAACATTCTGACCGACAATTGCAACTGGAAAGTTGTGATTGGACAAGAGGTCCCCCAGAGGAGGGGCAGCACTCTGCCAATCCAACTTTATTTTCTGCCTTGAGACTTATGCTCATTGCACCTGCATCAACTCCCCCCACCCCAATTCAGTTCCTGGAGGGTTTGAAATAGCCAGTGTGGACCAAATGGCATGAAAAATCTAGTTTGCATGAGAGGTATGCACCAGGTTAACTATAAAAAGAAGTAGATCAGTCCCCCTCTCTTTTTCCTCCCTTTCTCTTTGTCTCACTACCCCAGATCTGGACCACCCATGCAGCAGGACCAACACAGGCTCTAAGACCTGGTGATCTTCTTTCTTCTCTTTCTCTCTCTTCTGCATTTATTTTTCTCCTGTCTTGCTTTGTCTTGGAAAAGTGTGGCTATCATATTATACCCATTATTCTATACAGAAGTTTGTTGCAGGAGTTGGGATCTTGTTGAAATGTGTTGTAAAAATTAAGGGCTTGTGAGCCAAGGCTTTTGAGACTAAGTAGTGGGCTAGTTGCCAGAATTAAAACAATTCTACAGTAAAGTAGAAAATTCCCTGACACATGGACTGGTGTGTTTGTTCAACCTGTCAAGAATTTGTAACGAACACCATGCCCCCTATCAAGTGGGTCATGACACCAGGAAATAAAGCTGTAGATCTCTAGCTGCATAATAAAATTCCCTATAGGCACACAAGGTTATGGTAACATGAGCATTTCCTTTCCTTTGTTTCTTGCAGTTACTGTCATACCTATGTTTGACCAACTCTAGGTAGATGCTGGCAGTTTCACAGTTCCAGTGCTTCTGGGATAGGAAGCAGGGATAAACTGAAGGACTAAAGACTAGGCTATTTGCCATAATTTTCATATCATGGAAAAAAAGGCCTCTAGGCAACAACTACATAGTGATGTTTAAAGCATCAACTACAAAGAACAGAGCTTCAGCAAACATTCAGCATGAAACAAATGAACAGAAAGTATCAGGCTGAGGTCATATCATTCTTCTCATAGCACTGAGGAATGCTCATGTTTGGTTTTCCCAGCCTGTCTCTGACTTGGTGGTGGCAGCTTGCACTAGTTAGGGATTGCAAAGCATTTTTGCTTCAAAGGTCAGCTGTTTCAGGGGCATAAACCAAGTTTTGCCCCAAGATTTGGTATGCAGTGTTTGGTATGCTGAGGATAGTGTGAGTCTGCCCAATATCAGAAGGCTCAGAGAGCCTTCAAATGTATAAATCCCCAAACTCTTATTTTTTTCTTAAGCTTAACAAATTCTAGCAATTTTGGTGTGTGTGGGTTCACTGATCTTGTTCAGGCCACCACAGAGCATCCCCATCTCCTACAGGGCTTTGGCTCTCTAGGCAGGGGAGGTCAGGTCAGCATGACAGCAACTCATATTCACAAAAGGGGTTTGTAGCCGTGAGTCTGAGGACAAAAAAATGGCATTATGTGGTGTAGCTGGGAAGATGGAGTCAAGAAAAACCTTCTACTTCATCAGTTTGCACCTGAATACCTTTCATCTTTATGAAGCACGGTTTAAAATTGGCTTCAGACAAACACCCTGACTCAAAACCTCTTATCTCGTTGAAATTTTTGTGCTTTGACAGTGCAGACATACAATAAAATGTCTTTGGATCAGCAAGATAACCCCTCTAGTGCTACTTTGTAGTCACTGTCTTATTTTGCAGGAAATGTTTAGTCTGTTTGCATCTGTTTATGGATAGAGATCAGGAATTTCCAGAGAAAGAGAAGAAAAGAACAGCAGACTGGGAAAAGGCTTTCTTTGTCAGCACTATGATATTAATAGTGCTTGCCATTTCACTCAGCAATAAATAACAACCCATTTCTTTCTTAAAAACAAAAGGCAGCAAGAACACACCCTTAGCCAAAATCATCCCAGGCAGAAAGGCCAAGTTTCCATAAGTGCAAGACCACATTAATTATATGTCTAAACAGTCCTCAGCATTCGCAGAAAGCAACTGATCTTTTTTGGAGTGTTACTTTTAAAATGTATTCCCAGTGCTGGGCAGAGTTGATCCACAAAATAAGCACTGTTCCCAAGCAGGGCTCTTTTTGGTAGGGCTAGGAGTGCTGAGATGTTGGGAGCAGGACAAGTTCCATGTGCCTGGACAAGGGGCAACTGGGGCACCTGGCTCACGTTCAGTTTCCTCTCAAATGAAACAATTCTGCCTTGAATTTCTGGTTGTATCATTTCATAGAAAGAAGCTCAATTAGTTCTTGCTAATTCCTAGCTGTGAAATATTACTATTCAAGCTTTATATGGCTTAAGTTTCTTTCTAAATCCATATATAGTTACAGAATGCCTGTACAGCAAACTTGCTGATCCAGCCTACCTCCTTCCTTTTGAAAGTCTGACATGAGAAGAAGCTCTTTACAATTTAAAGAGGCAGTATTGAATGGACCTGGAAAATGATTTTAATATTTAATTTATATAATAATATAAATATATTTATATTTATGGATATTATTTTATATTTGTGTTTACCAACAGTAATGGAATAGAATTTCAGCCTGTCAATGATCTCTTTCTCTATAGATCTGGCCCACCCTTCAGAAAGTCAGTTACCTGAGAGTTTACCTTCAAGCAAGTGCTTTAAATTAAGCACAAACTTCTCTATACTAAGAAATAAAGAGCAACCATATTGCTCTTTTTTGTTTTGTTCACTGCACAGACATACCGATTTCTTTTGCAAAATAAGAAAATCCTTTTTAATTTCTGAATTTTCTACAACAGTATATTACAAAGTTAGCAGATGTGTGTAATACGTGCTTATGCAATCTCATTTGAGGTGTGAGGAAGTTCATAATCTTTTTTTCCCAGACAGAGCATGAGATTTTCTCATTTGCCTCAGACAGAAGGAATTGATTCACTTCTCAAATTGCAGCACTTAACCAGAATAAGCAGGTTCTTCTGAAGTGAATTAAGTTTAAGCACAAGGTCTGAACTAACCTGAATTCTGTATTTCTAACATGCCATAGTTAAGCTTTTTGCTTGATGAAAAATCAGACAGAAAGAAAACTTCATCTCAGAGATCGGAATGGATTTTAGATGGGAATGGCTCTTAGATGGGTATGGCTTTTAATGTAGATGAGTGATTTTGTGGCAGCTCTTCAGGCTGTGAAAGCACTGCCAGTGTCACACAAGACTTGGATCTGATATAGAGCAGTTTTCACATCACAAGACACAACCGCAACGGACAGAATTTTATCAAATTTTAATACTTATCACTACATACAATTAATGACTGAAGCTGCAATGGCATTTTCATCTTTGCATTCACTGCTGCAGTGATCTGATAGTGAAAGAGATAAAAGCAGAGGTGGTGAGATGAAATAAAGCAGAGGTGGTGAGATGAAATCAAGATCTCAATGCTGAGAAAAGTATGCAGCCTAATTCCCGACCTTTATGTGTGTGCATATCGTAGAGTGTAGGTCTGCCCAAATACCTATTGCTCAGGGAGACGCTTATGATTGTGCAAGAGAAAAAGAATTGGAAAATTATGGTATTATCTCTTCTACCCATATCACCTTCGCTGCTGGGTTCACTGAGCACCACAAGCACAAAGACTGTGTTGCTGAGCCTCATTCTTCTTTGAAACAAGAACATGATTAATCACCTACGGTGTCTTTGAGTGCTTTAGCAGAGAGCCTACAGGGAAGGGAATGTTTTCTGCTGAACTCCTGTGATGACCCACCAACAAACTTTTTTCTTGGTGGTGAGGGTTTTTTGGGCGGTGTTGTTTTTAAATTAGTTCTAGATTAGATTACTGTGAAATATTCCCCGAGATTACATTCATGTGCATCAATTTCCCCCCCTATTTTCAAATAGACAGTTGTCTTCTCTATTTCAGGAATAAAAAACTTGCCTTCTCATAGCTCTGTGTGTTTGCACACTGCCACCAATACGTACTGGTTTTGGTGCTGAAAGTCTGGGAAAATTCTTTTTCCCAGACTACCAAAATAGGACAAACTATTGTTTTAATCTCCTTTGATATTGATACAAACTCCTAATTTACTGAGGGATTATCTCCCTCACTCGACCTTGCAGAGGTTTGTGGATAGAAAAATTTGAAAGCCTGTTCTGCCTGCTCAGGGCAAGGAGTGGAGACAGCACAAGTTAAGAATCCTTCTCTTTTTCCTAACTTGATATTTTCCTGGCTCTACCCTTGATTTTCTCTGTACCTGTGTACAAGTCACTTTATTTTGTGTGACATGTAATTTTTTGTGCTGTTTTGAGAGCTGATGGGTACTTCTTAACACAATATAGAACAAGTCTTTGTAGGAACGCAGCTTGTGTTATGTTCTTGAAACTTGCATCCTCATGTAAACATTTAGGTTATAAGTATCAAGGTATAAGAGGCCCATATGGGATGAAATATATCTTTTTCAGATATTACAAGAATCTCACCTTATGGAGTTTATTTTCTGGGACAGACACTGTCCCTAGTGCTGTCTTAGCTTATGGACATAGTTGATTCTTCTGGATGTCAAGGCCAGGTTGGATGAGGCTCTGTTCTAGTTGAAGATGTCCCTGCTCATGGCTAGATGAGCCTATAAAGGTTCTTTCCAACCCAAGCCATTCCATGATTCTATGATGTAACTGGAATTCAAATAAAGAATAACATTGTGCTATACTAGATTCAGAATTCAAACACAAATGTGAACACAGGAACAGAATCAGACAAAAATATCTAGAAAAATTGGACCTGAAATGCTTCATTGGAGTGCCTCATCTTCATGTTTTCACTGAACCCAAGAGAGGGATTTGTGGCTCCCCAGAAGAGCAGTTCCCCAATGCTATGGCAATTATTCCCAGGTGAGGTCCAGACACTACAGACAAACATTACTCATTAGCAACAAGTTTAAGAATGACTACTTCACTGAGCATCTGGAAGAGCCACTTTGCTAAAAAAAGAGTTGAATTTAGTTTGATTTGACTCAAGCTAGACTTTGAGGAAAATATAATTTCCTGGAAGCTTGAAACCTGGCTTCTCAGGGATCTTCAGAAGGGAATTTTGGATCCCTGAGGCTAGTCCTTGGCTGCTGTGGTGGCTGATGTGTGTAATCCTTTCTACCTGGCTGCACACCTTCTTTTGCAGAATACAGCTGTCAAAGAATGACACCTCAAAATGCCTTATGAAGAATTTCACAGAAGATTTTATTAAATCCTCAGTCATAGTAACAAACTGTCTAAGTTTACTAATAGATCACCCTTTAAAGGTATTTAGTCAGTTCTCAGAATTAATGGAACATTCTTGTCCCTTGTTTAGATCTACTGTGATATTCCTTAGAATACCTGGAAAATTCTGCTTATGAATTTCTGATATTTCCAATTTCTGATTGGGCCGCTTTTTCATTGTTAATTTTCTTCATGCAGTGGAGGTTAAAAGAAAAGAGTCCGTTATCTTAAAACATGCAAAAATTAAAGTGTCACCTTAAACTAAAGAGTACAGCAGCAGATCAATTCACTCAACTATCAAGTATTTTTACATCTCTACAATAAGACCGTTACACTGTATTTCATTCTTTGATTATTGCTGTTCTAATAACCATTTAGAACACTACAAATCCTAGAATCACAGAATGGTTTGGTTTGGAAGGGACCATAAAGGTCATCTAGTTCCAACTGCCCTGTCATGGGCAGGGACACCTTCCACTAGACTGGAGCCCAATCCAGCCTGGCCTTGAACACTTCAGGGATGTGGCAGCCACAACTTCTCTTGGCAACTTGTTCCAGTGGGTCACCATCCTCACAGTGAAAAATATCTTCCTAATATCTAACAAATAGAAAAAATGTAATACAAAGATGTTGTGGTTTACAAATACATCTTTTTGTGCCTGCAATGACTATTTGACAATCTGAAATATGTTGCAGTAAGGGCTTTTAGTTGCCATCAAAGCAATGTACAGACCAGGGGTAAAATTAAAGAAAAAAAAAAGTTACAAAAATTGTGGTCAGCATACCTGTAAGGGGGGATGAAAATGGAGGATGGAGCAGGGTGGAAAGTTACAGACATAGTTATAACAATATTTAAAATTCTAGGGAGAAATTGCTGTTGCTATTCCCTGGATGGAATGTGGTCAGCATGCCTGACTTCCCACACAAAATACATGCTAAGGGGGCCTAAATGGAGGGTGGAGTGAAGTGGAAACACCACAGTCAGGCTCTGTTTAAATCCTTGCAAAAGGGGATACTAGGTGATAGCTTGTACCTGATAAGCCACATAGCATGTGTCAACTAAGGGAGGAAAAAGATTTCTTGCTGTTGAACCAGCAACCATGGTGAGATCACAGACACCCATCCCCATTCAAATGCAATACTGATGTTACCCACCTCCAAAGTATGACCACCCCCCACTGAACATGATATATGACTGCTCACTCAAGCTCCAACCAAACATAAAAATTAGCATAAAAGTAATACCACATGGATGTCTATGGGGTAAGAACCATAGTCTGTGCACAGATAGATTAGGTCAAGCTGTTTTTTTAGTGATTAGAGCTTGTTAGTATATTGCTTTGAATAGATTTTTTCAGTCAGATACTATCACCTTCAATCTTCAAACCTTAACCGTAACAATTTTCTATTATAGTAACAAAGTGTTCCATAAAGGTGTTGCTAAGAAGCAATATCAGGTCCACAAGTGCTTCTATTGTAATAAAATACAAATATCCATCTTGAACAAGATAATTTATTGAGTTCTTCCAGAACTGTTCTTGGAACTAACATAATTTAACATTTTCATTAGTGACTTTGCCACAAAGAGCTAGAGGAGATTAACTAAATATGATGGTGCCCTAAAACAAGAAGACATAATTAATATAAGGAGGATAAATAAGAATTTATAAATTGCAAAGAGAAACAGGGTAAAATTTGGCAAAAACGTGCTCTGGAACGGAGAGCAAAAATTTTCTGTCTTGAGCTTGGAACTCGGCAAACTAGAGGCAGAAGAAGAGAAAAAGATTTGGATATTAATTGATCACAGGATAACTAAACCACGCTAATACAGCTGTGGAAGAATCTGAGTGGAGCCCATTCTATTTCAACCAAGATATTTTGGACATGAATAAGTAAGTATTAGTGTGATTGTACTAGTCGGACTGTACTTTGCAGTGTGTTAGCAGAAATTTCCTGTTAGAGCAAGATCATTTCAAATTAAAAAAAAATAATAATATGTGTCTTATGACACAGACTGGAAGACACTGCATTAAGGGTACTAAAATAAAGCCTGAGAAGCAATATAGTTACTTTCTATAAATACACTATGAGCTCATAGGAACATACGAGAATGATTTAAGCTAAATAACTATATATGTGCACATACATACAGCAAATAGACATAAACTGGAGTGAAATGAGCCATCAAAGAAAAAGAACTCTTGAATATCCTCCCAGTAAATCACCACATGCCAAGGACTGATACAATTCAGAAATGAAGTTCAAGCAAATGGTGAAAAGAATTATGTGCTGTGGTTGTCCCTCATAACATGTTGCTGCTTTCTGTGAGCAAAAGGGCTGATGGATGCCAAGGCCCAGGTTCTTGCTGAGTTCATTTTGACAAGTAGAGAAAAGCCCAGGAACCAACCAGCACAATCCAACAACTCTGGATGGCTCATAGTGGGTGCTCATCAGGGGAGCAGTTGCTACCAGGGTGTCTCTGTTGAGACTGACGCGACACTCGCAAAGAATGCACACCAACTCCATCAGAAGGTAAAAGGACAGAAAAGATGTTTTATTCTACAAAGTTTGCATTTATATAGTCTCCTGGCACTGTGTCCTCATAGGCTTCTACATTAACACGTCTTAAAACTTATTGGTAGGTTGCAACCACCACCCATAAGAAAACAAATCTAAGCTAAAAACAACATCCCACAGACAGCTGCATGTTTTCTTCTCTTGTTTTTGGTTTCTTGCTTCTGTTGATGATAAAGGTCTCATGGGTGCAAGCTGAATTCTCAAGGGTAAAGAGCACCTGTGCTTAAATCAATGTCTGTGAAGCTTTCTGACCAGCTGTCAGTTTCCACACCAGGGTACACAGAGAAACCAGTGCTGAACAGGGGATGAATGGCAGTGGTTAATATTGCTGAATACTGTGATACTGCTTTGGTGGATAGTGCCACACTGACTGGGCCATGCAGGAGGGGCAGGACAAGACTGGAAGGGGAGCTGAGTTACAGTAAGCTGGCTAGAAAACCAACTGGAAAATAATATCTGCCAGATGTGCACTTTTTATTTTCCAACTGCTTGACTTGAAGATCTGGACTTCATCTTGAAAATTCATGCACTTGAAAAACCAAGTCTAAGATTTCTTGCACTGAACACTTCAACACTTACTGTGTAAGTTAGGTTCTCAGACCTCAACTGACTTCAACTGAAAACACTCAGTGTCTTCTATAAAAACCTTCGCACAAATGTTTCCCTTCCAGTTGAACAAACACTTCATTTAAGGATGCTACACTAAACACTAAAGATTCACACTATTTTAAGTATTTCCCTAGTTAAACACTATCTGTATTCTTACGTGTGCTTTGTTTCTTGGCTGACTTTTCAGGAAAACTTTCTTAGCCTCAGCATACATTATCACAACTGAAGTATCTATACCACATATATACAATGTCTAATTTAACTGATGCCAGTTCTTACTGTCCGTATCAGTATAGGGAGATAAGTCACTTCTTTTCAGAAAAATCCTGTTGTAGGTGGGGTTTTTTGGTCTTTGGTTTTTAAATATAGAAAAATCTGTTTCTCTGCTGCCTTCTGAAAGACCAGCCATGTCTTATAGATACATACCTACTTCCCTCTTTTTTTCCCTCGTATATTCATTGTCCACTCAAAACAGGCATTACTGTAGTTCTTTTCCAGACTTTAGCTCAGAATTTGGTGCATCCATTATCGTGGTTAGTAAAACCTCTCAATTAAAATGTCATGTAGACAAGTAAACAGTTATATTTCTGTTTTTGGAGGGCAGTTTAGCTGGAAAATGGTCAACAAGAAACATCTGCTCCACTGTATTTTACAGTGAAATCAGTAATTTTTCAGACAGCATGTTGTTTTTTGAAAGTCACCTAATCCAAGCCACATCCAGAGCCACAGATTCAGTGTGAGCAGTGACATCTGCCAGCACTGGGGGAATGCTTTTAAAAGGCATAAGTGTTAGGGTAACAGGTGTTGGTGTAAGGAAAGAGTTAAACAGAAAGCAACAGCAACAGTGCCAGCAGCAGCAACAGCATCTCCCTGGACAGTGTGTACCTGAGACAGAACTGGACAAATGAGTTTCTACGTCAACATAGAACAGCACACCATCTCCACTAGTCCATGAAGAAACTTGGAGCAGTACACACTTTGCGCTCTACTAGCCATGGCTTTGAAGAGAACAATACAAGATGTCAAGTGAACTGATTTATTGTAGAACTGTGATTAAGCCTGTATGTTGTAACCAAAAAAAAGCTCTTAGGAGTAGATACAGATGTAGATATAGATATAGATATATAGATATATTCGCTCGCATCTCTGTTGGTGGGTCTCGTCCCTTCATGTATCACACATAAGGAGTGTGATTGAAAAGGTGATCATCATAGAAGATGTTTTACATATTTAGAAGATGTTGCAGCTGAGCAGGTGGCTGTGAATCCCTTGCTGGGTGCCAGGTCCCAGAGCAGAAAGGGCTTGCAGGGGTAGCTCAGCTGGGGAGGGTACATGAGGCACACACAAAAAGTGCTACCTGGGAAAGAAGTGACCAGGGAGGCTTCCAGAAGAGGAGATGCAGCAGTGAGTAGCATCACCACTGAGGCAAGTGGTTCTCACCATGAAGGAAAGTCTGAGTGTCACACATGTACTCTTTGATGTGCCTGCATGCTGAGGGCAGGGGGAGATGGTTTGACCTAGAAGGAAGCAAACAGATGGGACCTGGAAAAGCTGTTGTAATCTTCCTAAATAGCTACCTTGTAATGCAGCTAAAATTGGCACAGCTCCCATCTACAGTACTTGCACACTGGCAACTGACCAAGTTGTTTCAGCCTTGCTGTCCATAAAAAGTTCTCTGACAATATTCAAATGCAAGCCAGCTTCTGGCTGTCCAGGTAAGTGTTTTCTTGGGCAAACACAGATCACAGAAAGACCTGCAGGAGTTTTGAAAAGAAAGTACACCCTCTTGTCCGTGTACTCTGTGTGTCGCCTGAGCAGCTTTTCTCCATGGCAATATGTTCAGACCTCTTGAAATCTGCACTGTGTTTGGGACTGAGCACGTAGGTCCAAAAAGCACTCATGACCTGACTATCTGCAATGGCCAGACTCGATCCACAGTCATCAAAAGGGATACAACTAGGGAAGTTAAATCTAAATCTTTTAGAAACATAGAGATAATATATTATGCATTTATATATATCATTATATGTTATTATATATTGCATAAAACCCATCTCAATATCAGTTCCCCAATTTCTCCTTCCTTCCATAAATGACAGTAGCTCCTGTCTGTCAGGAGCTGAAGACAGCTCCTTATCTTCCCCAAGAATGACTGAACAATCCTGCATTGCTCCTTTTCTACTCTGACTTTTTCTCCCCAGGAAGAAAGCCTGTCCTTGGTTAAAATTATCAAATAAATTACATTATTTTGATTTGGCCTTGTGTGCAAATAATTAGGAATTTGGATTCACTTTTGATGAAGTTTGTTTGCAGCAATGAAAATGTAGGACTGCAACAATTAACCCTTGGCTGCAAGTTACTTTCTGTAATAAAATGTGGACTGATTTTGCCTCTCTGGTAGGCTTAATTAATTGGTTGCTTGAAAAAACACATAATTATAACTAAAATTGTATATAAGATTTACCAATAAGTTCAGCTGGCTAAATTTCTTTGGTTGTTCCATTTGAACATCTAGTTAACATAGCTGGTTAGAAACTTCTCTATGCATACTTGTGCAAATGTGGATTTAGCTAGTTTGAATGATTTTAGTTGAAGTAAGTTAATCTATGGTGTCTAGACTTTCTTTCCCACATGACTCCAGTATAGATGGTTTTGACCAGCGCTATCCCAACCTGTGTAATTTATACATCTGTAGTATATTTTCTCTGTATGCAGGCCAAGTTCCTGTGTAGATGGATCTCTGCCAAAGAACTTTTCCAGTCCTTCTTGTTTGATCACTCGAGCCATGATTTTAATACTGATCCACTTATTACTGCAAACTGACAGGAACCAAACACAAATTTGTTTAAAAATGTCCACTGAAAGTATAACAAAATCATCTTTCTTTTTATTGTTCTGGTTTTATGCTTTTGTTAGTATTTTAAATTTGCAATTAGATGTAATTTGCCAAGCTATTTCTTGGTGCTAGAAGAAGAAATCTTTTCCATTTCTAAGTAGTTCTTAGCTTCCTTTTGATTTCTTGCAAAGGGATTAGTGGCTGTTGAAATAATTTAATTAAACCTACATATATGGAATGTGAGATGGTAATTTGTTTCAGGCAATTCTACACAGACAGTTTTAAATGTACTGGCCACAACAACCAGATTTAAAAAATACTTTAAAAATTGCTTTTAAAATAAAATATGAATGATAATGCAGTCTAAATTCAGTATCATCTCACCTGTAGATTTTGCCCTTGTTTGGAGAAAAAGTATTAAACTGATTGACTTTGTGAAAAGCAACAGAACTAATACCCTGGATTTACTTTAGCCTGAGGTTTTGTGTGCTTTGATTTCACCTTGGGCCCACTTAAACAGTGGGAAGAAAATGTTTAATGACCAAAATACACAAACGATTTTATCAAAAATATGGTTGAAAAGGACATCAAACTACTTCAGCCTTTGGGCTTGGTCTTAACGTTTTTCAGTAGCTTATTCAGAGGGACATATTGCATTTAACTGGCTGAGCTGTGACCCTTGGAAACAGGATTTAAGTCCAGTTGGTGCCTACTTTTTTCAGATACTCCTGTAACTCCCAAAGTCCTGGAATCAGTAGCTCACGTTGAAGCTCATTTGCATGGGTTGTAACACTTGTTGTTAATAGATAATCGAACCTCTTGCAACTTCAGGTTTCACCCACAAGAAAAAGAGAAAGGCAACTAACATGATGCTGACAATTTCCAGGGTAGTGACTACTTGAATCATTTGACAAAGAGAGAGAGGCAATGTGTGTCTGAAGATACATATTTACTATCTGGTTCCTTTCCCCATCTCCAGAGCCAAATACTGCATTCCAGTCCTAATGTGCCTGGCTGCATCTTATCAACCTTTTTTGCCAAATCTGTGAAGCTCCTCTGGGGTTTCCTGAGTGGCTCAAGATGATGAGATACAGCAGATGTCTTCCCTGTGAGCTTTCTGGCGTCTTTAGACAGGCTCAGGAGTTCTGAGCCCTACTAACCCTTTTTTCTCACCATGTCCTACGATCCTTTTAGCCTCTGTGAAGGACTAGACACAAGCATGTTTTGTCTCAAACATTCTCACTGTTACAACAGGAAAGGTGTGATTGGAAGAGAGGGTCCCAGGGAGGTGGGGCAGACCTGTTCTGAATCAACATGCTGCTCCACCTTGAGACTCATGCTCAGTCCACCTGCCCCTCTACTCTCTTCCTGGAGAAAGGCTCAAAGGAGCTGTCTGCACACGTGCAACAGCAGGAAAAATCTAGTTTACATAAGAAGTATGCACCAAGTTAACTGTAAAAGGAAGTGGATCAGGCCCCCTTTTGCTCTTTTCCCTTTCTCTTTCATTCTCATTGTTTACCCCAGCTCTGGACCATCCACATGGCAGGACTAATGCAGTATCTAAGGACTGGTGATATTGTTTGCTCTCTTTCTCACTCTTCTTTATTTCTGTCCTTCCTTGCTTTGCCTGCAGAAAGAACAGCTATTGTATTCTACCCCAGACTCCATACTGAAGTTTGTTGCTAGAGTAGGGAACTTGTGGAAGTGTGTTATGATTTGTGCCAGTACCTTTAAAAAGCAGTATTGTGGCTTATGCCAGCACCTTTGAGAAGTGGTGTACTGTGGCTTGTTAGCCAGCACCTTTGGGTACTGTGTTGTGGGAGTTGAGAGCTTATTAAAGTGCACAGTAAAAATTAAGGGCATATTAGCCACTGCTTTTGAGAAGTGCTAAAATTTAAGGGCTTGTTAAACAATGCCTTACATGTCTAAATAGTGCGCTGGTTGCTGAATCTAAGGCAACTATATAATAAAAGCATGAGAATTCTTTGATGCATATCTTTGTTCAGCCTGAGGAGGACTTAGAAACAATATCATGCCCCGTACCAGTGGGTCATGACAGCCTCCAAAGCAGCCCTTCTGCAGCACGTGAAACTGCGTTAAGCTCTCAAATTTTTCCTTATGGATATTTCTTTTCCAACCTATTGTACTGCTGGTGCAGTTTTCCAGCCTTACAAAGCCTAGGTACCAATCATCTCCTTCTCAAATCTGCTTTTCAGGATACACATTCTGCTCTTGGGATTCAGAAAGAGCCACCCGCATTTTTGCTGTCGAGAATGCTATGTAGTTATATATACATACATTTACATACACATTTTTATATATATATAATAAAACATAATCCTGTTGCCATCCCTAAATGGAAAATATTCGGATAGCTCACAATTACTTTATTAAAAAAACCCAGATGATGTAATTTGTATTTATAATCACAAACATCTTGCTTCACAGCAGAATTACAAGCCACATTTTTCATGATATGACACATGAAGAATGAGCCATATGTCTGCAAAACACCATATGTAAGTTTCTATGTAGAAGCAGAATCTTTGATTTTAAATATAATTCACAAGAACTCTTGTGTACTTAGTCATTCCTATGCCTTTCCTACTTGGAAGCAAAACACGCTGGGGTCAGATTCAGTCACAGCTCAAGATAATATAACTCAGATTAGTTCACTGTGGTTACGTTGGTGTGAAAACTTTTTGAAATCCCAAGACAAAAGCTTGTACGACAGATTATTTCAACTGATAAACCCCACAGTACAGCAGTACTGTGTGGTATGCAGAAACATAGGTCTTTCTCTGCTGCAGCCACCCACCCTCCAGCAATTTCTCCCTTGCTAGAAAGATCCATGCAATTTCCCCATTCAGGTGGAAGTTTATCCCTCTTGGCAAGCCATAAAACCTTACTCCTCCAGGGCAGTGAAGACAGTTTGAAACAAGAGAATCCTTTATTTTCCATTGTTTCAATGATAATGTATTCCTTTGGCACAAGAGGAAGGCAGTTCCCCTGTGGCCCCACTAGAACACAGCTTGTCCCGCCGGCTGCACAGAGACAGAAGGAGATTTCTTCCCTCTCGATGCAGCACCAGCTAAACACAAGGGCTGAACTATCATCAAATTTCTCTTTTCCATGGATCGTCTTTTATTGTTAAGTCCTCCCTGGGGTCTTATCTAGGACCTTTCTGGAGTTACCAGCTTTTCGATAGAAAAGATAAAAATTATATTTATAGAGATAACAGATATTCATATAAACACAGGCTTCCAGATATTTTTGAATGTCACAGAAAATGGAATTCCTTCCTTTCTTGGCCTGCCTCCAAACTTGAAAACAGTTTTCAGAAATAAGGAAGTTTTTGTTTGTTCTACAAACTTGTAAGATACCACCACCAAAGTAAAATGAACAAAAACTCTACTTCAGAAAATGTGAGATCATATTTTTAAAATGGTACTGTAACAGTCATGGATGAGAGATTTAGAATTGGTCATCTGTAGAGAATTGCCTTCTTATACTGAGCAATAAGGTTCACCTACACTACGATGCCAAAGTATGCCCTTGGGAATGACGTGCCAAGTTTCTAGAGAAGGCAGAGGGGATAGCAGTGGTGCTCAGGTGTAGGTGCTAAAAAGCTAGAAGCAGAGAAATTCTTCAGCCTTTTCTCAATATTCTGTGAGAAGACTGTCTTTCCTATGTAACCTATTTTAAACAAGGTCACAGTTTCATAAACTTCTTGCACTCGCAAGCTGTTTTGCAAGATTGTTACGGCTTGGACTTTGAAAATATTATGGAATAGGTCTCTTAAGACTTGGCCAATCCTCTCAAGGAGTGGATGGCCGAGGAACCAATTACCTATTGCCAGTCAACACACTTTTTGCGATCTATCCTATATAGTAGTCAGAAATTATTAAAGAAAAGCTTCGGCTTCCACTGTTCATGAGCCTGAACTCTGTATCGTTTTCTTTTTGCGCCTCGGATGTAACAGTGACACTCAGGGACCACTTGGTCCCCTTGGGCTGTGCTACACTGGCAGTATGTTGACCCTTCTGATCGATTCAGTGGAGTTAATACTAAAATACAGCTCGTACTTTCCTTGAGTGCTTGTGATACAAAGCTCCAAATAATACATACTCACCAGTGCCTCAATTTCTCTGATTTCCCACTTTTTATTTTCTCTCCACTGCTTTGCAGCAGCAGCTGCATTTGCTTCAAAGGCTCCAAGGAAAAGTCTGTCCACGTAAAGTCTAGTCTTGCAGTGAGACCCCACAGAGTCCCAGCATGGTCTGACCTGTGGATGGTTTTACGTGTGGTCAAATATCTTGGGTTAAATTAGGCAATAGGCACTGCAGTTGATGTTAAACATGATGAGTATTGGATAAGTCTGTGGTAGCTGTAAGGGCAAAAACTTTACAGTAACAGTAATGAGGTACAACTTCTAGGTCTGCAGCTTCCAAGTTTCCAAGGATATTCTTTATTCCTAATGATTTCATCATCCTCTAAGAGCTTGTTGTGGTGACTGCAAGTAAGATTATTTTCACACATCCTGTACACTTTGCTATACTTAGTGCTTAGTGATATTAGAAGACAGAATTTGGTGCAATGTGTCCTCTCTGCTCTTCCCCTTTAGCATTGATAATATGTTGGATAGTCTTTGGTTTCATGCTAATGTAAAAAAAAAAAAAACACCAAAATCTAACCCCCTGTATAAAATTTCTGTTTATATTTTAAATAAACAGAATATGAAGCTAAACTTCTCTATATTGACATTTTTAAGCAATGTCAGTTGTGGTGGTCTGGTGCAGAAGTAGATGTGAAATGCGTGAAGACCTGATCTCTGCAACTGTAGTTTAATATTAGTGGTCAAATCTAAACTTTTACCTAAAATAACTTATCTCAGTCCTTAAAATCTTTAGAAAAAGACTGTGTCTGGTAGTGAGAACAATGACATTTCAATTTTTTTCATAGAGGAATCAGATGGAAATCTTTATTTTTTTGATCTTCTTCAGGCTTCAATCTTTAGAGTTTTTTCACTCTGTTGCAAAACTCTGCAGCATTTGGGAAAGATCATATGCCCGGTGGGAGATATGTTGCCTTCTTTAAATATCTAACTGATTAAGGATACAGACCAATTTAATACTTTGCTCAAATTTTACTTCAATCTTGGTCCTAAATTCTTCATAAAATAATCGAAAAAATAGCATCTGGGTATGCCAAGATAAGGTTCTAAAACATGAGCTCTTTATCCTAAAAACCCGAGTGCAGATACATGCCTTGTTTTTTCATGTAATTACAGAGTGAGTGCTTTGTGTATAGAAGCCTGACAACCCCGCTTGTTTGTATGTCTTTCAGTACTCGGTTGACACGTTATTTGTTTTCCATTACAGCAAAAGACACTTCTCTCCATTTTGAATACCAGAAGAAATATGCCCACAGAGGCTTGAATTTGTGTTAGCCTTTAGAACAATGCCAATGAAACAACCTCAGAGCCTGGATGCACAGAAATCTCAATACCCATTGCAAATATACATTCCATTAAAATTAGTTTCACTTAAGACTTCTTGTTCTCAAGCAACTTAATTGCACACAAGCTGTGAAAACTTGCAGCTCAAGGTAAAACTAAGTGTCAAACACCAAACCACTTATATTGCACTGAGTGCAAGTGATCCAGTTTAGCAATCAGCCAGAAGAAAAGAAATGAGGCTTTAATCCTGATCTCAACCTGTTGTACTTCAGTGGACAGACCAGTGCCAGAACAGGCAGGAGCATCTGTAAGAAAACAATGCCTCAGAGCTGTCACAGAAGTGATGTCAGCCCTGGCCTTGGGGACAAGGCTGTCCCGTCTCCAGCTCTTTCCAGGAGAGGGGAGAACCACTCCTCCTCAACAGCCCACCTCCTCAAATCTGTCCCTCCCTTCTCTCAAGACAGAAGGATACCAGAAGTGAGAGCCATTGGTATACTTCTGTTGTATTCCATACAGTAATATACGAGGGATGCCATTTGATGTTAGAAGAAGTTGTACCATATTAAGTCTCATTGCAAGCCACTAGCCATCCAACAGGATGGTACAGCTTCATAGCAGATTAAAGCATACTAGTGGCTTTGTGATTTAAGCCTCAAGTTTATAACAGCCTTATTACAGGCTGAAATCCCAGGAGTGTCAGCTCTTCCTTCTGGAAAGAGAAAATTAGTATTATGCAGTTGGTTTTTGTGCTGATTTCAAACAGGACATAGCTTTAAAAATAAAGGATGTCTTTATGTGAGTGATTCCAAAGTACTTTCTTTAAAAGGGAAGGAGATTGGTTTAATTTTCACCTTCCACTTGCTTTGAAAACTGAGCCGAACAAATAATTGTAAATTATTTATAAAAATTAACTAAAAAAACCCCTAAAACAATGTCTCTTTGTCTCTCTGC
>VZTI01000214.1:0-22938 GCA_013397865.1 Struthidea cinerea
TACTTAAGTTTATAAGACAATTTAAATGATGGTCCTTCTGCCATAGGCAGGCTTTTCTAGTACAGTGGGATTCATTGTTCACTCAAAAGCAGTGTACCATATGACTGTCTCCTAAAGAAGTTTCCTGAAGTGGCTGACTGGGCAGACCCACCTGAAGTTACTCTTTTTGAAGCATTTAGAATTCTAGTAGGTAGTTCTATATGTAGTTCTCTGCACGTACTAGAAAAATGTCCTTTTTATAATCCTTCAGTTGTTCCTTTTTCTCTGTACTTGAACTTTTATCAATGATGTGTTTAAAAACCTGAGATCATCCAAATGACAACTGAAAAGTTTTTCTTTGCATATGATAAACTTTCCAAATACAAAAAATTGAAGACTTAGTTTATTTTTTGAGACATCTTTGGGTACTCATCTCTCAACCCAGTAAGAGAAGTCAGCTATAGACAGAATGCCATTGAGTATGGCTTTAGAATCTGGGGTTGTGGTAACACTAGTCAAGATCATACAGATAGTGCTTTTCCTCTGTTCCTTCTATAACAGGTTTTGCATTTGTATCATGTATAAAGACTTACAGAACTCTTCTCAGGTCTCCACCTGTTTTCCTCTTTTTAACTGTTTTTGTTGGAGATAGAGCTCGGTGTTGTCTTCTTTGAACGAGTAGGTCCTGGAAAGGGTCAACAGAACCTGCTTTTTTTGTTCTCCTTTTATGCCTGTATGTCTTCTGGCATTTGTATTGCAATTAGATTTAGAATAGAATTAGAATTAGAATTTAGAATTTTTCTTATAGAGAAGTCTGCAAGAAAGTGATTTTGCCATACTACCCTTTGCCAGAATAATTTTTAATGCCTGAAGGAAACAGTCCCAAATGTTTTCATATTTGCCACAGTAGGAGAATTTTGCTTAAACCTGGGTGGATTTTTTTTATACACAACTCCTGTAATTGCGTTTCTCTTATTACTGCACATACTAAATGCATCCTGCTTTTGCTGATCTGTTGGCTAACTTAAGCCCTCTTGAAAGTTGCACCTCCACAACTTGTTACACGTGTATTAAATTCAAAATGAAAATGTACACTGTATCTGTGCTGTGCAATTAAATTACTGGCTGTTCTTCTTATTACTAATAAGCTTCGTTACTTAGTCAATAGCTGAGTGCTTCAAACCCTCTAAAAGAAGCTAAAACACTACAGAAGTTAACCACATAATTAGGGTTAGAATATTTTGGTGTAGCATCTTACGTCAGTGTGACCATTCAAGTAAAAGCTACTTTCAGATACTTTTTAACTGTATTATTCTTTTTACACCTTTTTGTTTTCTTGAGTTGTAATTGTAGAAAATATGAGAAGTGGAGCTGTCTTTTAGAGAGGTTGGAAGATAATACGGTACAGCAGAGACCAGTTTGAGATCCATGTTATCGTGAAGTGGGAGCAGTTTACTCTATTAGCATCTGCTTTTCTCCTATGATATTTTTGAATATTGGATATTCAGCTACAAGGTTTTGGTTTTCTGGATCACTACAGCCATGTGTTGTACATGAATTTACCTCTTTTGAACTTTGTTAAAGCTTAACTGTTCCACACAACACAATACACACTTGTATTTAAGAATTAAAAACCTCTCATGAGTTCAAGAAAAAACGTTTTTTAGAATTCTATAAAAGTTGTTAAAATTAATTTTCTCTTTTTAATTGTCTTTATTCCATAGAACTGCTTCTCAAGTTTGTTTGATGAAATTCTCACCAGATGGGGAGTTTTTTGCTACTGCTGGAAAGGTAAGCATTTTTTTTTCATTATAACTTTGTACTAATTCAGATAAGCTGTTAAAGCAAACCAACAAAAACACATTAAACAAAAGGCTACTTAATGAAAAAAAACCCACTTTTTTCACAATTTTTGCATAGTCTGTCTATGCGTCTTTACATTTTGGTAAACATGAATTTGGGAGAAAGGTAGTTAGAGGCAGGGAGGTAACATACCAAATATTCATTGCTTACGGTTCTAAAATACTAATTTTTAATTTGTACCAAATTATAAGACATCAGAAAATGAAGAGTTTTGAAGAATAGCGGAAATCTGTGGATGAGATCCTGCTGGATATCCTGCTAGTGGGGAAATATAATCAAAATACGAGAAAATATAAAAAGAATGAAAAATGACTCTTTCATACGTTTTTGTGTAAATGTATCTGTATGCCTTTTTGTGTACACAGAAAAGAATTCGCATTCCCGTCCGTAGTTGTGTTGCCGGTGTTTGTGGCCAGTCTGGCTAATCAGTTCTGTGTGCTCAACATTGAGCAGTTTATCAGCAAAAGCAAAGCACCTTGGCAAAATAAGCAAAAAAATTAAAGTAAAATGTCAGTCTTTTCTTTTCCTGAAACAAACAAATCTTTTATTTATACTCCAAAACTTGTTGTTCAGGTTTTGTAAGAGGGTAATGTCCTTTTAAGTCAAAGCAGAAAAAAAAAAATCGTGTAGAGGATCCAGTGCACAAATATGACAAAGCCATACAAGAATTTATGCTGCTTGTTAAGGAATATGAGTGAGATAAGTAGTTGTTTTCTGCATCAAGTTTCTGCTACCAACTAAAGAACTTAGGAGTGGCTGCAGAGTTACTAGATACGAAACAAAGTGCTAGTATGTAAGGTTAATTAGAACAATGCAGTTGCTGAGATTAGTGAAAACCTGGTTTAATGGTCGCAGAATCCTGAGCAGTAGTAACCTGACAGAATGTGTTTCAGACTGAAGAATAAAAGAGAGTTTTGCAATTTGCTGTAGTCTTGTCTTGGAAGCATGAGTGAAAAATTAGTGTGTATACATAAAAAGTGGTTAAAACGGTGTTTGATTTAGTAATAATGGGGAACTTTGCTGTTTGGGTAATAATGTTCCTTAATACATGCTTGAGAAACAGAGTCAAGGATGATTCAGTCTGCAAATAAGTCTTGCTTTTGAAATACAGTTGTCATGCATATTTTTGCGATTCAGTTACGTGCATCAGGAGCAGATGAGTAATGCACATCTTGATTAGCTGTATGTGTTTGTTTTTTTCCTTTAAAGCTTACTGTTTCAGGTCATCATGCTTGATTGGAAGATTAACTTTTAGGGCATTTGCTATCTTTAAAGAAGAGATAAAGATGTTACAAATCTGTAAAATCACACAGATTTCCTTTTTCAGGGAAACTGTACTCCAACTGAGGAGCTTCCAACATATAAAGTGAAATACTAGACTTCCTTCATGATAAATTATTACCTGGATAATAACGAAGCAATAAGTTCTCATGGTCCTTATTTTTGTGTTCATTTGAATGTTGTATTCCTTGCTATATGTTCTGTGTTGCCTTTAGCCATTTACTGACTGAAAGGAGAGCTGTTCTAGCCATGTTTCAGATAACTAATAAAATTCTTTGAGTATATGTTTTATGTAAAGAGCAAGTGTTTTGTCATTGTTGGCGATATATACTATATGTATTCCCCCTTTTTTTCTGATGGATAGGAGTTAATATTTATTTAACAAGCCAAGTTTAATGATTTCTAATGTTACAATTTGATGGAATTGTGGAAAAATTAATTAATCTGCAAATAGCTTGTATAGGGGTAATATTCTTGCAGAGTTTTTGACTCTAATGTCTTATGTCACTTCAGTCCTGTTACCTCACATTATAAACTCCTGCAAAGCAAATTACTGAATAAGTAAGAAAATTAGTAAGTAGGAGAATTAATAACATATTTTTTAATCATAAATGCCTAAGTTAGGTCCCTGCCTGGAGAATCTTTAAAACACATCTTTGTTCCTATGTCTTGTTCCTTTACTTAATTTTTTAATGAGAGATGATGCTGGTCAGCAAAACCAACCCCTTCTCCCCCCACTAGGGTAATGTTATGCATACCCAGGTTAATTCAATATTTCAGTACCATTCACATTTAGTAGTTGATGAACAACTTGTGAATCTAGGTCCAGATTAATTTATCTAGTCCTTGAAGGCATAATCAATTTATGTGTGTATCTGAAAAAAGCAGGCTGAGCAGTACTGAGCTTGGTTTTTGAAATATCATCTATGACCTTTATTTATTTTCCTAGCAGTTAAATTTGTGCGGGGGGTTTGGGTGGCTTTCTGGCAAGGTAGAATTAGTTGTATTAACATTTGAATACCATCTCAGGCTAGTACAAGTTGTGTCTTTGAGATTAAAAATTGGCGTCTAATCAGAAGGACTAAAATGAAATCCAAGTTAGTAATGACAAGAGTTAAATGGAGGCTCTGCTGTTGTATTTTCTTTAAGATCAGGTTTTGAAGTTGTTCTTACAGAACTGTTTCTCTCTGACCAGAAAGGTATTTTACTTTAAAGAAAAATGAAACCTCAAGAGATGTACCCAAAAGTACTTGAAATGAATCATATTCTTATGCAAGGTAATCTTATTTACTGTCCTTTTTTCTTTTTCCACAGGATGACTGTCTTGTGAAAGTATGGTACAACACGGAGTGCTGGCGGTCAGCCGTAACACCACCTGGTGCCGGTCGAGAAAACCAAGCAAAAGAACTTGATTTTTCATTTGTCTATTTGGCTCATCCTCGATCAGTAAATGCATTTTCATGGAGAAAGACCAGTAAATTCATGCCACGGTCAGTAGTTCTAACAACATGAAGTTCATACAATGCCCCAAAACCCCCTCACACTATACAGTCTGCCTCTCCCTACAGTCAACAGTCATGCTATTGTGTGGTTTACTTCAGTTATTGAGTGTGCACACCTTTTATACTGTTTGTGCTCTTGAGAGGGTGGTAAGCATCCTCTTACCTGGGAAAGAACTGGAAAGGTATAGAAGAGGAGTCTCACAGACTGACTTAGGCATTGAACTAAATACAAAATCAGCTCTTGGAAAACCATTTCTCTATGCATTTTTTTTGGTTGCACTAAGTGACCATTCATACATTTAATCTCGGCTTGTTCTATCCTGATGGAATCAGAGCAAAAGTCCTGTGACTTCAAGTCTTCTTTCACAAACATTCAAATATTTTCATGTCTTTTCATTTGTTTCTTAACCTAGTACAAAGCTAGACCTCTGTCAGAAATAGTATCTGGAAATTGAATTCAAGTAATCATTTGGAACTGATATTTTGAGTTTGGGTTTTTTTAGGGTTGTGTTCAGATGATTCCGAAATGACCTGTCCCTGGTTTTCATGAGTACTTGCAGTCTTAAACTGAAGTAGTGTTAGCAGTTTAGTTTTTTTACCAGTCTTTAAGACTCTTCATAAAGCCATTGCTGTAGTTCTTACTATATAGGTCACTTTTGAAAATCCACCTGCTCCACGATTCCTAAGGGAGTTTGCTGCTGGAAAGTCTGGTCATAGCTTTCAAGCCTCAGTTAGAGCTGAAGTGTGAACTTACATGACCAGGAAACCTGATGATCTGCATAATTTTTTCAGTGTCCATCTCAGGGTCATTGGATTTTTTGGCTGTATATTTTACACAAGTTGCACTTGGGAAAATAGTGATTAGAAATTCGTATATTTAAATTTTCCATTGTATCCCTGGTATTACCTGAGTTTCTCTCTTTTGGATGTGTAATTTTGTAAGTGGTAGATACTGATAAGATCTGGAATTAAGATCAAGTATCCAGAATTATTATTAGCTTTTTATGTGAATGACTTTAAAAGATAAAAACACAAACTTTGCTTTTCTGGGTATGAATTATTCTTTACATTGAAATCCACAATTTGCTGTTGCACTATTGTGTGATGGCATGTGAGGTAATTTATGGTCAGATACTTGAACAGATGGGAGAGCCTTTCCTATGTCATTTATTTTCCTAACAATGTGTTGATGAGTTTTTCTTTTGCTGGTATCTTTAAGTTGGTTCAATTCCAAAAACTGATAGTGGAAAACTGTTTGGAACTGTTGGTTTATTTTGATGCTGTGTAATAGTTAGCAGCTTCTTCACTCCTTAAATTTTCTTTCATTAGTGGTGCTGTCTGCAATGTACTCCTGACTTGCTGTAAGGATAATGTTTGTCGTCTCTGGGCAGAGACTTTGTTACCCAATGACAGTCTGTTGTATGGGGGAGGATACAGCAATTGGAGTGAAGCAGCGAACTGCACAAATAACTTCAAGAGAAATATTTCAAGTAAAGAAAAAGTGCAGAGTGCATTAGAGGTAAGAATTGAAATTGAAGAGTGAGAATAAACACACGTACAAACCTGTCATTTTAGACAGGTTTGTCCTTTGTAACTCAGACATATATCGCAAGCTGAAATCCTTTACACCGGAGATGTGCATGAAATGTTATGAAAGGGTGAACTTCCTTGAAATCTTCCTTGGGCAGGCTAAGCTGACAGCTCTTCTGCTGAGCTTCTCACATTGACGACACACTGTTCCAAAGTCACAACTGCCTATTTTGGTCTGGTGACTGAAGAAAAGTGCTTTGCAGTATTTAGTTCGAAGGGCTAGAAACAGTATGGAGCACACATTATATACAGGTTATGTGAAACCCCGGAGTGATGCTGTCTTAAAATGTATGATAGGGGCTCATTTCTTACCTGTGAAATTGTGGGATGTTCTCTCTGACTTCTGCAACTGGAGGAACAGTAATATGGAGGGAAGAAAAAGAGCTTTTCTGCTGTAGTCCTCAGAGCAGACTGCTCATAAGCATTAAGGCAAGTGATTTTTACCAGATAGTGTTTTCTAACCAGTGGGAATCAGGAAGAAAGTGTAGCATTAGTGGTCTGCATCAAAGGTATGTAGAGCATATGTGGGCATTGTGTCTTCATCTTAATGGACTGATGTATTTTGCATGCTCACAGTGCTTTCTTAGCACATACAGCATACCTGAAAAATATGACAGGCTGAAAGGCACAACAGAGCAAGGAAAGCAGTCAAAGAGAGGAGAGAAAAGGAAGATGGAGAAAGTTCTGTCTTCCTGTGGAGAACAAGAGGCAGCATTAGAGATCAGAAACAACAATTATGTGAGAATTGACAGATGGCTGTTTGATATGAGCATGCTATGTTAAGATGCAGAGCACAGCAAGTGAAAGGGAATAACAAGAGTACAATACCATCCTTAATACAAATTGTGTACCTCTATGTACCTTTGGGTACTTGCATAGATGTCTACAACACAAAAGGCTTGAACTGTGTGAGTCAGTCTTAAAAACTGAGTATTTTTTCCCTTAGAAACATGTATTTATATAAAAGAGGAAGCCCTTAAAACTCATTGTGCCCTTTTGAGGGGTGTTGAAGTGCGGGTTTAATTAGGTTTGAAGTACAGATCCAGGTTTTCAGACTGAAATGAGATTACTCAGATTTGCTGCTTATTCAGAATCCTGAATAAGCATGGCATATATTTATGAAACCTAATAGTATCTTCTGTGTAAGTATAAAAACTCTAGTACTGAAATAGTTACTATGTGAAGGTATTTTATGGTCCTTCATAAATAAATCTAAAGGCACTGGTTTCTCTCAACTATGGACTCAACACAAACAATTTTGCAAGAAACAAAAATTAGCTATTAATCTGAAAAATGTCATTAATTAGTGCCTAGAAAAACACTTACTGATGAAATCTGCTTTTTCTTTTTGAAAGGATTTAAAATGATACCTTATTCTTCATGCAGTTAAACCTGAGGCACTTCCGACGAGGAAGGAGGAGGTCAGGTGCTGTTGTAGCACATACTGGATATGCTCTGCATCAGCAAGATCCTCATGAAGCTCACAGGAGCATTCCTTCTCATGCAAATGCCCTTTGCCACTTCCATATTGCTGCCAGTATCAATCCAGCCACAGGTAAGAAATTTAGTGCTTGCTATGAAGTAAACTCCAATTTCTGTTAGGTATGTGTTCTCTCTGGAAACTTAGTGGGTGTATTTGTAGAGTATATGGTCATGCAAAATTGCTAGTATGTTGGTTTCGTTTATGCATGAAAGGACTTTCTACCGTAATGAAATTATTTGAATAGATTTCCTCTGCAGTAATCCTTTCATTTTGTTTGTCTTTTAAATGAGATTAATAGTGTCTAAGATGGAGAAAGCTAAGTATTTGTATGTGGATTTAAAATTTACTGTGATTGTGTATGATACTGGGAGCCCACTGATAAAATGAAAAATTTCTAAGCTTCTTAAAGTGAGCACCTGACACTTAAGTCTTGAAATAACCACACATTCCTGTACTTCTGTCTCAGAACTAGACAAAACATGCCTTCACCCTGCATTCCATAAACTTTGATATTGCCTTGCACTGGAACAACATATTGATAGGGGTTGAGGTAACACCTCTCTAGCTGCTGATACTTCTGTCTTTATTATCTTTGTGTATGCTGAAAATGAAGTGCCTGTCTGCTTGTTGAAAAATTGAATAGAAAAGCCATATCGAATGGCCTTTCATGAAGGTTGTGATGTTGTTTTCTGTGTCTAGACTTCATGAACAAACATACTGTGTAATTCTTTTCTTAAACTAGTTAAGTTCTGTTTTGTAGTATTGTTTTCCTGTTCCTACTGAACCTTGTTTGAAAGGCCAATTTTAAGCTATGGGCACTCATGATTAGTTGGTATTGGTAGCTGTACAGCCTTTGGTATGATTGGAAAGAACAAGTGGTTTCCATTAACACTACTGTGCTAAGCAAAGCTGTAAACACGTTCTTCTTGATTAGCCTTGAGTGTTCTGAGTAGTGGTTCACTGGTTCATATTTTAATAGACAGGACAAGAATCACATCCAGCCTACCAGAAGGAAACTTCGTGCAGTTTTCTGCTGTACCATCAGTGCTATCCCATTTCTACAGTAAAAGTCTCCAGTCATTATTTATTACTGCCCAGTGTCACACAGGAAAGTTTCTTGAAAGCTCCTTGGAGATTTGTAGACCTCCTGTGGTTTTTTTCCTGTTCATATTACACAGTGAGCTAGCTAACCTTTTCATGTGGCTAGCGCACAATCTTTGACCGTTTTGGTTTTTTTTACCTACTTTTAATGCATTTCTTATTTTTGATACAGAATAGCTAATGTCATGGTTTAACCCAGCCATCAGCCAAGCCCCAGGCAGTCACTTGCTCATTCCCAGCAAGACTGGAGAGAGAATCAGAATGGTAAAAGCCAGAAAACTCGTGGGTTGAGATAAAACCAATTTAACAGGGAAAGTAAAAGCTGCGTACACAACCAAAGAGAAACAAAAGATTAATTCAGTGCTTCCTGTGGGCAGGGAGGTTTTCAGCCATCTCCAGGAGAGCAGGGCCCCATCACAGGTAACTGTTACTTGTGATGACAAACACCCATCACTTCAAGCTTTACCCCCTTCTTCTTTCTTCCCCCCACTTTATATACTGACCATGATGTCAGATGGTCTGGAATATCCTGGTCAATCTGGGTCACCTGTCCTGGCTGTGTCTCCTCCGAACGTCCAATGCAGCCCCAAGTTCTTCTCCAGTGTGGCAGTACAAAAAGCGGAAAAGGCCTTGGCTCTGTGTAAGCCCTGCTCAGCAATAACAAAAACATCTCTGTGTTATCAACCCTATGTTCAGCACAAATCCAAAACACAGCTCAGTATCAGCCACTTGTGAAGAAAGTTAACTCTACCCCAGCCAAAACAAGCACAACTATGCAAACTTTAATTTTGCTTTTGATAGACTTTGCAGTATAAATATGCCAAGCAGCAAACACACAGAATGAGGATAAAAATATTTTTGAAAAAGATTAGAAAAATGTTTTCCTAGGTACTTAAAACTTTGGCCTTTCTAATCTTGTATTCTTTTAATGTTACCTGTATTAATAGCTATCTGTTTTAATAACGTCTTTTGGATCACTTGGTCTTTAACTCGGTTGATTGGAGAATAACAGGTTGTTCTTTAATGCAGAACCTCTGAAGTAACTTTCACATTTTAAATCTTAATTAGAACAAATATATGTTCTCCCTTGCAGTCAAGTCCTTAAGTACCTCAGTCTAACCGAATTCTGTAAGTAGGCCTTTTTGTTTGCCCTTTTGAAATTAAATTTAATCCAAAAACCTAATTGTGTTTCCTTTCATTCAATTTAAAGCAAATTGGTTTGTGATCTCTTGCTTGAACGTTTACCATTACTACAACATTTTAAAGTACTTGATAAAAACTAAAGCCAAAACAGCTTTGTCTCTCATTCACTTCATGTTTTGAAGAATAATGCTGTCATATATATTTATGTAAGAATAAATATGATATGAAACTAAAATCCTTGAGACCTACTATTATACTATGATTTTACTTTTACTGGTGTTCACCCTGGGTGGAATTCAGTGAAAGGAATAAGCAGGGGTTGCTAGGACAAAATTGTCTCTAGGCAATTTCAGGGAAAGTTACTGAATCCTAAGACTTGAGAAGTTTTCTGGGAAGAGTGATTGTGATTTATGAAACAAATAGAAATTCACTAAGAATAATGTCCAGAGCTGAAGATCATTTAGAAGCTAGTAGTTTTAGATGGAAATTGGAAAAAAAGTGATTTCTTTAGTAACTTCGATAAATACTCAAAAAGCACATAGATTTATAATCTAATCTGAAAAGTAATCTTTATAGTTCACCTTATTCACGTTTACTGTAGCTTCCTCTTCCAACGAGGGTG
Organism: Struthidea cinerea; assembly: GCA_013397865.1. Classification (NCBI taxonomy): domain Eukaryota; kingdom Metazoa; phylum Chordata; class Aves; order Passeriformes; family Corcoracidae; genus Struthidea; species Struthidea cinerea. The sequence continues at coordinate 10,565 of VZTI01000214.1, forward strand.
AACAGAATTTTTCCTTCCAGGTTCTGTTACTTGCCAGACGTATTATGATACTTTTGAGACTGGCATTGGCCTGTGTAGAAAGATAGACTGTATTTCTTAAATGAGCTGTGCTACTTTTGCCCCCTTCCCCTGCTGTACCCTCTCCCCACAACAAAATTACTGGTTGTCCTGGTGCTCCCCTTTTATCTGTGTGCTCTCAGTTACAATTTTCATTGGCTAGATTGGAGGATTAGTAATTCAAACCCATCACTGATTTTGATAAAAACAACAAATTTTGAGTGAAAAGTATTTTGTCTCCCAGGACATGGAATTTAAGTGATGCTGCATAAATAGGGAGCAGAAGGTGATGACTCTATACATGGAGACTTCTAGGTGGAAATTATATGCAGTTTGAGACTTCAATATGTTTCTGTATCACGCATTTGAGGAAATAGCAGTAAATCACCTATCTGCTTTTTAGCGTTGCTTAATTTAGATTATGTTACTATGTAGCAGTCTGATCCTTGCTTCTGTCACACGCTTGTGATTACTGCTTTATTTTTCACAGCAGTGTGGAACACCAAATACCATCAAACAACAATGTGAATTAATAGAATGTATCAGAACAAGAACTCCTGGGGTTTTATGATGGTGTTACAGAGGGCATTGTCTGGTCTCTGTACTCATTTTTGCTAGTGTAAGTCCGTGGTCTTTGATTACAGTGTATATCTACTGCAGCATCCATTGTGGACTAAACGTTGGGAAATTATGCTTAAATGATTTGGTACATACTGAGCTGTAGTAGCAAAAAATAAGGTAAGTTAACCTGCATGGACAGTGTTACATCAAGGAGATACAACATTGCAGCACCCTACTGTTATCCTAATGTTAGCATACCAAAGAACCTCTGTGTGGAACAAGTCTGAAAGCAGATTATGTTGGTGAGAGGAATGGCAAGTGGCAATACACTTAGATTTATTTTTTTTCATTGTGGGGTTTCTGCTTAAAAACCAGTTATCTAAAATTATTTTTTGACCAAACTTACTTAGTTCTCAAAAATGTCAATATCTTTTTCTGGTAGATATTCCTCTACTCCCTTCTATCACATCTCTGAGTCTTGGTGAAAATGAAGAAAAAAGTGGACCTTTTGTTGTGCACTGGCTAAACAACAAAGAACTTCATTTTACCTTATCTATGGAAGTGTTTTTGCAACAACTTAAAAGGAGTTTTGAACATCATTCTCCTGAGACTAATACTGAGGATTCTAATCAGATGGATGGCAGATCAGAAGAAGGTAAAAGTCATTTTGACATATGTCATATAGAGAAATGGCCTTCAGTTTATAAAGTAATTTGTAATGTTCCCCCAGGGGAAGTAAGAGATGGCAACTTGACATGTAAGGATACAGACAGATTACAGTAGCATTTCAATGCATTTTCTTCCCTTACGCTGGAAGTATCTAAGTGACTTTTAAAAAATTTATCTGGAAATTCTGATTTCTCTTTTTAGGGGGAAAAATTCCAGAAACTTTGAGTTATATATGCTGAAAACTGTATTATTTAATTAGGCTCAACTGAAGGCCTTTGCATGAAAGTGTTACTTTAATATTAAGGAAGCAGGAGCAACTTTAGAATTAACTTCCTTTTTTTTTGATATTAATGTACAGCTAATTTAAATAGCTTTATTCTATAATATAATACAATACAGTAAATTAGTTTGAATATCTACATTCTAGAGATTATTGCCTTTGCTCTGTCTATGCATGCAAAAATTTATATAAAATAGAGGAAAAGAAAAATATTTCAATTTGAGGTGCAACATAAACTATTTTGGTTTGTTAGACACTGAGGTCCATTAGAGGATTTATGGTTATAATTTTCATTCTTTTAAATTACCTCTCATATGAGTGGCTTATAAAAGCCCTGAAATTAGCTGCAATGCATGAATAATGCTGCTTGTTATACTTCTGGTTTTGAATATTACGTATATATATATCTCTCTCTATGTATATCTATCTGTCTATATATATCTGTGTATTCTAGAAGCTGATGAAAATGGAGATGAACAAAAAGGAAACCAAGAAAAGAAGGAACTGGGAGATGAGAAAGCTGCTCCATATTCAAACCTTGTTCCTTTATCCTCTGCTATTATTGATCATGAAATTGAAATTCTGCTTTCTGAATGGAGTAAAAATGCTGACATGCTCTTCAGTATACATCCTGTGGATGGCTCCCTGCTGGTGTGGCATGTGGACTGGATAGACGAATACCAGCCTGGCATGTTTCGCCAGGTGCAGGTACTTTATTCATCCTGCATTTTACATTGCTGTTCAGTGAGAAGTATGAGGGGAACTCTAACCCTTACTCTTTCTTTCTTAAAATTGCAGGTGTCATTTGTCTCAAGAATTCCTGTTGCATTTCCAACGGGTGATGCAAACTCTCTTTGCAGAAGTATAGTGATGTATGCTTGTACCAAAAATGTTGACTTAGCTATTCAACAAGGCAAACAAAAGCCTCCTGGCCTTACACGATCTTCGTCTATGCTTATCTCTTCTGGACACAGTAAATCAAGCAACAGTTTAAAACTAAGTATCTTCACACCTAATGTTATGATGATTTCCAAACATGCAGATGGGTCACTGAACCAGTGGCTAGTGAGTTTTGCTGAAGAATCTGCTTTTTCAACTGTACTCAGTATTTCACATAAATCCCGATACTGTGGTCACCGTTTTCATCTTAATGACTTGGCTTGCCACTCAGTATTACCACTGCTGCTTACAACCTCACATCACAATGCTCTAATTTCACCAGATGTTGAGACAGCACTACAGGCAAACGATTCTTTAAAGTCTCAGGAGTCACCAGTAAGACCTCAGAGTAGAGGCAATGCAAATGTGACATCCCAGGATCCCAACGCTGTTTACAGTGAACTTATTCTTTGGAGAGTAGATCCTGTTGGGCCTTTGTCCTTTTCTGGTGGAGTTTCTGAACTTGCTCGGATCAATTCTCTTCATGTTTCAGCTTTTTCTAATGTTGCATGGCTGCCCACACTTATACCCAGCTATTGCCTTGGTGAGTTTCATTTTCTGATTAGTGAGGTGTTCTAGAATAAAATTAATATAACCTAATAATGCTCTTAAATAGATAATACAGATATACTTGAACGTACTGAAAAAAATGTTAAGCATGGGTCCTTTATTTCACAAATTTGAAGCTGCTGGTACTTGGGAATTCTTTATTCCTGTTTGAAAAGTTGCTGTGTTCTTCTTTTATCAACTTGATATTTTAGGAGCTTATGCAGTAAAGTTCTTATAGACTAGTGCATAGTTCAGAGCATGCTGAAGATTTAAAAGCTGAGGGAGATATAGCTCTAGTTTGCAAATGGAATTCTTTTTCTTTTTGTACGCTTTGATTTGGTTGCTAAGTGCAGGTTTAGACTTTGTAGTTCTTGCTTGTAAATGGAAATTAACAGATTTTTTTTATGCTGTGTTGTTTTTCATCATAACTTCAAAATTGCCTCTTGTCAAAAAAAAAAAAAAGGAAGCTATATGGTGTTTGAATATTTGAGCACTTTCTACCTTCCTGCTTTTCAGGTGCATACTGTAATTCTCCAAGTGCCTGCTTTGTGGCTAGTGATGGACAGCATTTAAGATTATATCAAGCTGTAATAGATGCTAAGAAACTTCTGTGTGAGCTCTCCAATCCAGAAATTTCTGTAAGTGAAAAGCCATCTCAAGTTTTTTTCGTGTTACGACTTCATTCAGTTGCACTAGGCTCAGACTTGTTGGTGACTGACTAAGCTGGTTGCTGAGGATTTCACGGCTGATTCTGCTTGTAAAAACAGATTAGGTAAAGGGTTTTTTTAGCTATACTGTATTTCATTTAATCTCAAACTATGCATATTGAGGCAGGCCAAGGTTTGATTGGGAAATATCTGTGAAGTGCTTGCACTACAAGGAATAATAAGTGTGTGGGTGCATTGCCATCCTAAGGAAAAGTTGAGACAATAATGCAGCTTTTGGGGAAAGGACAATAAATTGCTGCATGTGGAGCTTTCCAGATACTCCTGTCACCTTTCAGCCATCAAACCCAAATGTGCTCTTCGTAAAACAGTGAATGTTACTTGTGTTCTTACTGAATCACAACTAGTGTATATTTAATGCTTTAGTTAACATTTGCATAGTGATGTTGCACCCATCTAGCAGACTGTGCCACAGAAATGCACAAGAGTTAACAAGACCACTCCCCTGATTCTTTTCAAACAGAAGTATGTCGGTGAAGTTTTTAACATCATAAGTCAGCAATCAACAGCTCGCCCAGGATGTATCATTGAACTGGATGCCATCACAGAGCTTGTAAGATCTTTTGCTGTACTCATTTTATGCCATAATTAGCTTTTTAAAAAGTGTTAATAATAGAGGCAATACCTGTAGCTCTCCATGAGGTGAACTGGAGGTACTTAAAGAGTGTTTTTGACCTATACTTGTACTTGTTTTCAACAGTACCTGTAAATGAAAAGAATGTGAGTAATGAAGGTGCGTTTTCATGAGTAGTCTTTTGTTGATGTGTTTAACTTACCAAGTTAGAGAGAAGTCTTGAAAAGTATACGCCATGATGTTCACTTCTTGTGTGTTTTTACTTTCTTAGCATGGCCGGAAAACACAGTTATTCCATGTTTTTCAAGAAGACTTTATTTTAAGTAACCAGGATAAGGAAATGCCTTCAGAGAAGAACAATTTATCAGACTCTGGTAAAGAATTCTTTTTCATGGAACATTGAAGACTGTTTTATTTTTCATTCCACAGAAGAAAAAGAACTTGTTAAATGGCTTTTATCATTTTTATGTCAAATACCTTATTTGAGATCTTCAGAGGAGCATCTAGTCTAATGAAACTCAGGAGTGTTACACTTCATTTTGAGTTGTGTGCAACCAAATCTTCGATCAAGTAGTTTAAATCACAAGATACCCATTGTATACTGTATTCAGGAGTCCCTTACGTGAAGGGGGAAAGGGTTTTAAATGTGAAGCCTGTAGTTGTAGGGTATGACATAGACAAAACTTACTGTATTCTTTCATGGTGGGTGCTCTTCCTTTACATCAGCCAAATACAATTCCTCAGGTCCTGCATGGTATAACAAATGACAGGCCAAACAGTTCCTCCTCGCTATAATGCTCTTGAGTAGTGTGTGGATTTGTAGGTCCTTGGACGGATCTGAATTGCTCTGGAGTAAATGGTTAGTTTTCCTTGGTGAAGTGGCCCAGTTACCACATTATATAGCCATCACCTTGTTCTGTTCCAGTGAAATAATGTGGGGGGGAAATAGGAGACAGAGTAAAGTTTGTGGTACCGTGTCATCTGCAGTACTAAATGGAGTCCTGAATGAAGGGAAGCAGAGTTGTGGAAAAGTGTCAAAGGAACCTAGGCAACTATTACTTGAACTGGATGTACATAGCGATTGTTTGGGAATTGGCTCTTTCTACCTGAGGGAGAGATTTGGAGTAGTGGAGATAACCCCAGCCCCCAGCAGAGTTCAAAAAATGCAAATGGGATGTTGAAAATTAGGAACAAAATAAAGAACAAAGAAGTGTTAGTCTGCAGCATAATTGTATGTTTACATCTTGAGTATGATATACAGAAAGAATTTTAAGAGAAATATGGGAAATATCTTAGACATCTATATACATCTGTATGTGTTCTGAAAGTCTGTATGGATTGCTACATGCAATTCCTGTAAGGAATTGGGCTAAATAAACCCTTTGAAAAATTGTTAAATTAGAACTGTATCATTTGCATGCATTCCAGTTTGAAAGTATTTTGTAATACTTCTAAAGCCTGCTTTCCTCTTTAATAATGCTTGAAGGTAGTTATCTCAGGTTGTTTTTAAAAAGAACAAATTCACTTACATTTTTCTATGGTACCACAAGCACTGCAATGTGAAAAGCACAGGGCAAATCCAGATTATTCTTGATAATGTTTGATGTATACACACACCTAAAGGGTTGGAGGAATCATGGAGGAGAAAGAGTCACTAAATTAACTATTCCTTCTTGGTGCTAATGGGTTGACTTTGATATGAAAGGAAGAGAATACGTGGGTGCACTCTCCAGAAATGGGCATCTATTGATAGTACAGCTCGCATCCTCTTCTCTTTGTGTAAAAGTAGAGCAAGTGAATTCTTGCAGAATTTAGGAAGAAGCATTGTATCACTAGTGTTTCAGACTATACTGTACTGATAGGACATTCTGGAATTTAACTTTAAACATAGCAAAGTCAGGCAAATGTTGCCATCTCTGAATGAAAACATTGACAGCTCCTACATGAGTGTACCTGTAATTGTAGTGGTTGTTGGTTGTGATAAAAGACTGAGAAAATTAATGTACTGCTTAGATACAGTCAGACCATTGCGTTTCAGTATTAGTTCATGTTAGCTTAATGTGATTGTTTGCTAGCCAGAAAAATTTAGTTCTCCTTTCAGGTGAATAATCCCTAAGATCTTCCTGTTCTCAATTTCACCAGGTAACCAGCCGAATGGATTCTCTGAAAAATTTTACTTGATAGTGATAGAGTATACACAAAACCATTCATTGCTACATATGTGGCATTTACATTTGAAGTCAATTCCTGTTTCAATAGGTAAGCCCTCTTTCTTGTCATTTTCTTCAAAAAAACCCTGCTATCTAGTGAATACATGCTATTCCATGTAATCTAAATTGTATTTCATCTTTTTGAAAAGGTTCTGCAGCTGATTACAAGATTTTATCACAACCATTCTCTCTTGGTTACTTAATCTTCTGATTGCTGAAACTCTTCAGCCTGAGCCCGGAGTTTGTTATTTTTCATGCATCTTAAGGCCAGATGTGTTTAACTGGCTTTAATACTGTCTAACAGTTAAGTTGTTTTGCTTTTTGGTGGTTTTTGTTCTGCAATTTCTGAGTTTATGCTTAAGTTTCAAATTGGACCGTAGTCTGAAGCACCTAAGCATCGGTGGTGCCATTACAATTCTAAAGAATTTTGACGTTCTGGGATCTGCTGGTTCTCTTTCAAACTACCAAACTGCCTCTAAAACTATAAAGCTTTAAAGAAAAGTAAGATACACTTTGGTAGCATTCTGTTGACATTTAAAGATTTTAAGAAAATGTAAATCCGATATTCCCCACTTACCAGAGGAACCTGTTAAAATGCATACTTCTGTCATGTAAACGAAATCAGTATTTCTTACTGTTGCTTTCAAATGGGAGAAAATGTATTATTGCATTTGGTTTATAAGTTAATGAGAATAATAAAGATTAAATTTTCTGATGCACTTATGTGATGAGGAAATTACTGATAAGGCTTTTCAACAAGTCTGTTGGAAATTTTCGTGTTCCGTTTCCATCAATTTCATACTTCAACTATTGAGTTTTATTAAAAAAGGGAAGCATTCATATCACGTTCTCTGTGAGCCTATGTTTTAAGGAATAAAATAGCTGTTATTAAAACTTTCCTGAAAAATAACTTTCACCAATTTGTAGGTTAAGACATGAAGGTCTTACTTTTTTCTAGCTGTAGGTATTCTTTGCTTAGTGAAACATTATTTGGAGTGGATAGCCACATACATACCCTTTTGACTGCAGTTTTCATCTTTTTGGTTATACTTTGATTGTTTTGTAATTTCTCAATAGTTCTAGAATCTCAAAAGTACTTAACGCGAGATGTCCTCGCATTTCTCTTTAAATCTGAATATGAAAAGGCATTTGATTAGAATGAAAGTAAGATTTTAAGTCATGTTTTGTCTGTCTGTTTCAGAGCTACTAAGGTGAGTAAAATCACTTCTTACATTAAAAAAAAATAATTGACCTTTTAAAATTAACAATGCAAACTTTTTTTTAGATGAAAAGATAGGTTCAAATCCACCTGAAGAAGCAACACAAAGAGAAGAATCATATTCTTCACCAGATCCAGAGAAGATCCAGTCACCGTTCACTCAAAAGTATCGGGCCTGTAGAGCAAATCTTCAGAGCACCAGCCGGCTTACTCTGTCTTCCAAAATGGTGTATAGTCAAGAGCTGAGTATGCCAGATGGAGTAGAGATAATAAGTGTAAAGCCATCAGCAGGTTTGTGATCTTTTTCAAAAGACTAAAATAGGGAATCTCTGCCTTTCTGACTTTGTTCTTAAAATAGAAACAAAGTAATAGGAAGTTTTGTATTTGTTGTTAGAATCGAATATTTGTAGGTGAATCCAAAAGGTTTGCTAAAATGTGCTTCCCTGACTTAATATTTCAATCCTGGAGCTAACGCTAAAATAAAGCTCTTATTTAAGGTATAATATTTACTGTATTCCCCATTCTTGCAATAAATAAAATAGTAGAAATACAAATGTTGTTTTGCAGTCATTCATGAAATTTTTTGTAGGATCTGTACTTAAATGGTAAGGTTTTCATCAGTACTCTTTCAAAAATACTGAGTTTTAGATTTTTCAATAGCGAAATGTTTGTTTGACAGAAGAGAATGTATGTTAATATTCGTGTTTAAATACCATAATTTGTCTCCTCTCTAGAGCACAAAATGCCATCAAAGGGTAGAACAGTTTCATGGTATGTTTTCATATTGTCTCCTTTGTGAGGCCCTGTAAATTACCTCTTTGTGAGGAAGCAGTAATCCTTTTTTTAATCTGGAGTAGTAGAATGGTTGCTGAATAAAAATGTTGTTAGTTTTTCTTTTTAGTATTTCCCCTAGTAAAAGTGTATTTTATTTCATTTTAGGACATCTCAGTTCTTCTACCATATATCCTGTTTGTCGTGCACCTTATCTGCTGGCTACTTCCTGCTCTGATGGAAAAGTTCGATTCTGGAGATGCAGGGTTGTCACTGAATCATCAGCTTCTTCCATGCCGGAATATAGCACAGACAGTGATGTTATATATGTGTGGGAAGAATGGCCATTACTTATTGAGGATGGACTTCCTAGCAGTAGTGCTATTAATGTTCCAGGGAGGCCAACTGAAGTTAGCTGTGCACACACAAACAGACTAGCAGTAGCGTACAAGCAGGTAGCATCTAAAAACAGCCATCTTTCTCAAGATTTTGTGATGCACGTTAGTATTTTTGAATGTGAATCCACAGGGGGTTCTTCATGGATTTTAGAACAGACGCTTAATTTAGATGAGATAGGCACCGTGTTGGACTCTGGTGTTAGTGTTGATAGGAATTTAGTGGCATATAACCAACAAGACACTTCTCTGTCTCATGGTGGGAATATTGTACCCAACACTAAGCATTTGGTACACTTAGACTGGATGTCTAGGGAAGATGGTTCACATATTCTGACAGTGGGAATTGGATCAAAACTTTTTATGTTTGGTCAGCTGTGTGGAAAGAGGCAAGAACAAAATGGTAATGAGATTGTAGCAATCTCCCACAGTGGCAGTCCTAAGGGTGCAGCCCTTTCTGGGTTTGTTCTGCTGCGTTGTGTTGACTTGGTCTCATCTGTAGAGGGGTCACCTCCTTTTCCTGTATCCTTGTCTTGGGTGCGTGATGGCATTCTTGTAGTTGGAATGGATTGTGAAATGCATGTTTATTCCCAGTGGCAATCTCCCTCTAAGCAGGAGCTAGTTGGTACAGATTCCTACAGTGGAAGTATGCCATGCATAACTAGCTTAATGAAACAAAGCCAGTCAGCTGCCTCAGGTCTGCATCCACCAAAGAGAACCTTGACCAGATCTATGACCAGCCTTGCACAGAAGCTTAGTGGGAAAAGGTCTGCCTGTGATCTGTCTGTGGAAATGGAAGATTCTGGTCTTTTTGAAGCAGCTCATACATTATCTCCAACTTTACCTCAGTACCATCCATATCAACTGTTGGAACTCATGGATCTTGGTAAAGTACGCAGAGCAAAAGCCATTCTGTCCCATTTGGTGAAGTGCATTGCTGGAGAAGTTGTTGCTATAAATGAGTCTGAGCCTAATCATGACAAGAGGCTCAGATCTCTGACGATCAGTGCTAGTGGAAGTACCTCAAGAGATCCTAAAACGTTCAGCAAAACCGAGACTACAGACTACATCGAAATAGATTCTGTTCCACCATTGCCTTTGTATGCTCTGCTTGCTGCTGATGATGATTCATCTTATTCCTGTTCAGAGAAGTCCAGTAATCAAAATAGTCAAAATAAAAAGGATATGCCCAAAGACAGTTACGAAAATCTCTTTCAAAATACTGTTATTAGTACAGATGACCTCGTCACATTTGAGGCAGATGAAGACAGTTCAAAATCAAAAGTCATCGATCTTTCTCAATACAGCCCAACTTACTTCGGGCCAGAACATGCTCAAGTTCTTTCTCGTCACTTGCTTCATTCAAGCTTGCCAGGTCTGACTAGGATGGAGCAAATGTCGTTGATGGCCTTGGCAGATACAATTGCTACTACCAGTACTGACATTGGAGAAAGCAGAGACAGAAGTCAGGGTAAGTTTTCCAAGTTAAATGTGCTAGTCTGCTTCTCAACCTTTCCTGGGATTTCTTCCTATTTTTGGAATATTTTTGTGGCTTAAAAAGTGATGATGCACATTCATTTCATGGTATAACTCTGCCATCACAGTATTTGTTGTTTAACTAGAGTTTCAAGGCCTAATGCTTTGATAAAAAGCAGATTTTCTTTTGCTACCTGGTAATGCTACTGTGAGTCCATCAGTCCACATACTATAATTACTTTTAATTCACTTTCGAAGAGACAGCTTTCTTAATGAGAAATATTGCTTAAATTGTTGTAGAGAAATTGAGAAATAATTTGGTTTGCTTTTTTTGATATACAACACTTTGTGTGTTTCTTGCATTAAACAGAATAACTTCAAAAGGTTTTATATTTGAAACTTTCCTCTTTCTCTTTTCTTGAGGAAAGAATTACAGATTAAGCAATCATATGTACAAATTTAAAGTGTTAGTAGTCACAAAATTATATTTTGTCTGTTAAGACACGCAGTACTTTGAGTAATTTCTGTAAAGTGTGTGTAAAAATATTTATTTCCAGGTGGAGAAACTCTTGATGAGTGTGGTTTAAAATTTTTATTGGCTGTTCGGCTTCACACATTTCTGACAACAGCGCTTCCTCCTGTGCATCGAGCTCAGCTGCTTCACCAAGGTAACTGATGAGTTTTCTTAGATGAGTTGAGTTTTAGTGATGTAGCTGTACATATGACTGGTGTGCTGTTGATGTTCCTCTGCAGAATCAGTGATTTAATTGGTTGATGTTTTTTAAGAAAACATTGTCCAATATGAGTGAATGCTAGAGCAGAAAATGTTTTGGTTTTGGTAAAGGTCTTGGAACTGAAGTGATTTTTTTTTAACAAGTTTTTAGTTGGCAGGGGAGTGTTTCCGTTTCCCCAGAGTAAATGGCTTTCTAATACCATGTTGTTCCAATAACCTTCTGCAGGAATAATATAGTAGAAAACAGTACATATGTAGGGGTTTGGTACATATTTGGAAAAAACATACTACTCAGACATTAAATATTTCTGTATGCTTACTGTAATTATACAATCAACTATTCATGTAGGGTTAGGGTTTGTTTTATAATTTAACTAGTTCTATCCTGATATTGCAGATGACAGAATGAGATGGATTTGATTAGTCACAATCAAATCTAAAGGACTAGCTGTGATTACTCCTTTAGCCATCATGACAGTTGATGGCATTTTCAGTCACATGGCTTGTCACCTCTCAGCTGAGTGAGAGGTTGGAATTTGCCAGGACTGCCACAGCAGAGTATTTCAGAGTTAGCTTTCTGATGGAGTAATTTTAGTTGAGATACTTCTGCTTCTGGTGAGCTCAGAAACCAGTGAGAGTGAGAAGTGCCTCTGGGGCACATGGGGAAGTGCCTTCCTATAGAAGCATCTGGCCCTCACTAGAGTTGCAATTGTCCATAGCCAGCTATGTTGCTGGTTAGTAATTACTATCTTCCTCATGAGGTTTTTTTATTTCAAGTTTTCTTTTGTATCTTTATCCTCAGATGTGTTTTCTGCTCTGATTGTCTCAAGCCCGTGCATTTTCTAATCCAAGTCAAAATAGTGAATCTACCTTTCAAAACTCTGAAAAATTTAATTGGTACACTGCATTTTGTATCATGGCTAATCTTAGTGCCACTTACCTAGTGCCACTTACTATCCATATATTTGAACTTCATAGAGAAGTTCTGCTCTTTGCAGATTTACCTAAGGAGTTTGCAGATGAAAAATTGTTTCCAGCTGTATGGTTTTTCTGTAATGTTTGATATGGAGTCCTAACAAACACTCTTAAATTTCTGTTGCCTCATCAGCAATGCACTTATAAATTCAGTTTGACCTTCTTCCCTTCTCTCTTTCCCATCCCCTTGTTTTCAGATTCTGGATTATTTTATTAATGAATGTCTCCTGAATTTTCTTCC
>VZTI01000214.1:23093-62498 GCA_013397865.1 Struthidea cinerea
CCCCCCCAAATGTTTATTATGTAGGCTTATCTACCAGTCACTTTGCCTGGGCGTTTCATTCTGTAGCAGAAGAAGAACTCCTGAGTATGCTCCCTGCAGTGCAGAAGGGAGATCCAACATGGTCAGAGCTCAGAGCTATGGGTGTAGGATGGTGGGTTCGAAACATCCACAGCCTGCGGAAATGCATAGAACAGGTAATCATAGCATTCTAAAAAAAAAAAAACCAACTTACCAAAATCTTTCCAAACAGCTGTTCTCCAGTGTTTACCTTCTATTTATGTAGTTTTAAGTTACTAGATAATGAAGTTTTTCTGAATATTTCGTGCTGTGTTTTTTTGTACGTATTTTTTTGCATGAATATGAACTTCTGTATTTAACTAATTTTTGTTTTAGTCCTTTAGATTTCAAATTCCAGTGTGGAGTACATTTTTTGCTCTTAGATACTCCATGTTAAAGCTAATATTGTGCAGTGCTTATTGTGGATGCTTAAGATACAGATGGAGCATACAGTTGTTTTTTTATTGCAAAATTGAGAAACAAGTTGTGGGACAAGGTTCTCTTTAGAAACCTGTCAGAAGTGGCAACAGCTTGGGTATTATATGTACATCTGTCTTGCAAATTGCTTATTTTCCATGATAAACAAACCTTCTACTGTTTTGTTTTGGCTTGGTGGGGTTTTTTGTTTGTTTGAGAATTTTGTTGGGTTTTTTTATATTAAATATTTTAATCATCACAAATGTGGCAATAAGCCTAACCTCATTATCATTTGTTTTAAGCTCTTGGAAATCATTATCATTTGTTTTAAGCTCTTGGAAAAGCCAAGTATGTTGAGCTAGAAAATGACATGCACAAGATACTTTGACTGCAAAGCACAAAGTGGTGAAATGCATGTCTCTACTTTTACTTTTAAATCTTCAGTAATTAGTCATCACTTTATGAAACTTAACTGCCTTGCATTAAAAAAATTCCAGATATTCTGGGCCTGAGTTTAAGCTTACATGGGTCTTGAACTATTCTTGCTGCCACTTACCCTGTTTCCTTTCCAACCTCCAAAAGTAACCTATAAACATTTTTTCTCCTGTTGTGACTCATCCCAGCTTGTTTTTCAAGACTCCGTCTGTCCTTTGATTACCAGAGAAACTAGTAAATTAGTTTTGTTATGATTTTAGAAACTGATTTTGGATGTAGGGATTCCCATTTGGTCTGCAAAAAAGCTTCTAGAACTGGAAGAGCATGAGCTGAGTGATATCAAAGGGACTGTTGTATCTTCACATTTTCTTACATCAGACTCATAATGAGAGGAGGGATCCTGTATTAAAGAGAACTTCAGAGCACTATGGGGTATGGGATGCCAGAAGCAACAAGAATCCCATTTAAGATTAATTTAAATTGTGTTTGGTTTTTTTTGCTTTTGACCTGTCTTCACAGGTGGCTAAAGCAGCTTTCCAGCGAAACAACGATCCGCTCGACGCAGCCATTTTTTACCTTGCGATGAAGAAGAAGGCTGTTATCTGGGGATTATACAGGTATTCAAGCTCTTACACGGAATTTCGCACTGTCTAGTGTAATTTTGGGGCAAAAAGTTGAATGTGATGGTAATCCAAAGGAAGCACAAATATTACCATTGGAAGCTGAGGTTTGATTTCTAAACCAGTCATTACATTGAATGAGTAGTTTCTAATCTTCTTATATTTACTGAAGGAGTTTAATTGCTGTTTCTGAAGATAGATGCTTCAAGTTTTAGTCTCAAATCTCCTGTAATGTCAATTACTGCTTAATTCTGATTTACTTTTGAGGAATAGCAGTGTAGTGTGTGAAATGCCACGCCTATCTTTTGCATGAGTGTTTGCTGTTAAAAATTTTACCTTGAGTTCAGGGGGCTGAATTATGTCTTTCTAACTGATGTTTCATAATACAGCTTTTAGTGTTGCAAACCTTTTGAAAACTAGTTTGCATTGTCACTTAAGAGCTCACCTTAAGAAAAATGAGATTTTCTGTACTTGTATCAGGTTATTGAAAATACCATTAGGTTTTGTATTTACTGAAGTTTCTGCTATTTTTAAATACATAGCCTTCTTAACTCCCAGTGTGGTGAGAGACTCTGCATTTCCTAATGTGAGATCTGTGTAAAATTGTACTGACATCTGAGGAAATAAAGAACCATAGTGCATCTAATAAAATGTAAAATGTTTTTATCAATTATTTTTGATATGCAGGTCCCAAAAAGATACTAAAATGACACAGTTTTTTGGAAACAACTTCACTGAGGACAGATGGCGTAAAGCAGCATTAAAGAATGCTTTTTCTTTGCTTGGCAAACAGCGTTTTGAACATTCTGCAGCATTTTTCTTGTTGGCAGGACACTTAAAAGATGCAGTGGAGGTGATAAAATTTTTTATGTTTATGACTGTTACATTGTCCCAAATGTACAATTATACTGAATGTAGTTTGCATTTTGCATTAGTATGACCCCTGAAGCTTCTTATGCTTTCAATTTGTGCTCTTCTTTCCCACCCCAAATTAATGACAAATACAAAACCTTCATCTTTACACTCTGATTCCTTTTTAGCTGTCATATTAGTGTCACTGAAAAGTGACATGGGTAATTTCTCTGCTCTAGTAGTAAGGGGCCTACCTACCATTAGCTTCCTTTCAGATTGTTTATCCAGTCCTATATGAAGACAGCATAGTTTCTCATGAGGAAGTTCCAGACTTGGTGTTTTGGCAGTGATGTGGATTAGTTCCTAGAATCCCTTTACAAAAACCAAAACAAACAACAATTATTTCCTGGGTCTGTTAGAATTGCAAAATTGTGCGGCAATTAATCTCTTTGATGCTGAAGGATTTGTTCTGTAAAGCTTTGTAGCTAAAACAACCAGAATCAAGAGGTAGGAGGTGGCATGTGCACATTGACAATGATCTATTGAAGCCAGTCAATTTCAAGGATCTGTTGTCATGCCATACCTAAGCTGAGGAAATGCAAATCAGGTCTTGCATGTGATAGTTAGCTACATCTGTTCCGCATACTTCCTGCTGACTTTTTATGGAGTTGGTAGACCAGCTTACTTTAATCTGATCGGATTTATTTCACTTCCTGCCCTGTAATCATTTTAAACTGAGGAGAAATTACAAAGTTGGTCATTTGAATATACTTACTTTCAATTAGGTCTGCCTTGAAAAACTGCATGACATTCAGTTGGCTCTTGTAATATCAAGACTTTATGAATCGGAGTTTGAAGTGTCTAGTACTTACAAATCTGTACTGCAGAAGAGAGTTTTGGGAAGTGTGTCTACTGGAAAAGAGAGCTCAGGAAACATACACTGTGACCCTTTTCTGCGAAGTATGGCATACTGGATTTTGGAAGATTATGGCAAGGCTCTTGACACTTTAATTAAACATTCTGTTGAAGACGAAGGAGGTAAGAATACAAGTATTTTGCCTGTTGGGTTGGTTTTAACTACATGTTCATTTAAGCCACCATTTCTTAAAGTGTCATCTGAACAAAACCAGGTACCACACAGTTCCTCGCCTTGTTGTTAGTATTTAGCTTGCTGCAGCAATGTATGTGGACTTTAATTGCAAATATGGTGACTGTATTGTTATTCTCCTGTATCCCATGAATGCATACTTCATCCTTCAAGCGTGTGAATGTCAGGATAATGGAATGACCCTGCAGTAATGCAGCTGTTTTTCCAGAAGCAGTTTAAAGAGACAAAGTAACTTCTTAATTAATTTGACTCAATCACAGCCTAAGACAAAATTTCTGATTGCCCAGTTACGTAGGAGAGTCTGGAAGACATGGTGTTTTGTAGCTTTTAGTCCTTGGTAAAAACAGTTGACTACAATAATAAACCACCAACAGAAAGATTTTGAAACTTCTGATGGTACAAGGAGCCCTATGTGCATCCTGAAACAGCGCATGAGTCTTCTAGAGCAGTTAATTTCTATGTTCATTTGCTGGCTTTATAGGCCTTCTAAGAATCAATTGTATTGCTTCCTGAAGGGAGTGTTTTCACTGAAGTTAAATGCTTCAAGTTCTTGGTGGTTAGCTGGTTTCAGTCCTGGCTGCTGAGAGAAATTGGAAGGGAATAAATGAAGACTCAAATACTTAAAACTGGGTAACTAATTTGTGAAACTGATTTCACTAGAAGTTACATGCCTCAGGATGATTTTGAGCAAATGAGGAATATAATGTTTGGTTGTTTCTATCTTGGTCCCATCTTTCCGTGTAAAATAATTTTGAAGTGTTGCTAATTCTTCTGTGGTCAGTTCCTTGGCTTGTTTGTGGTGTCTTGCTTTATTTTCTTATTTTCTTACCTAGAATGTGCTTTTTCATGTACCTCTCTCTGTTAACTGTCATCAGTTGTGCCACAACTCCTAAAAGAAGAGAGTAGGGGTTTATTTCAGCTATCCTGAACCCTTTGAAAGCTGTGTGAATCATCCTGTGCTGATGCTCATATCTCTTCAGGGTTTTTCTTCTTGTGGACGTGAAAATAAAATGACTAGGTGTTGCACTGTTGTGTAATTTGTTTATTTGTATGTAATACTGCCAGGATTATGTATAAATGTTATGGTTTTCCTAGTTTTATTGTAAGTTACATTTCTTTGAAGATGTAGACAAAACAAAAAATACCAATCCAAACTTTTAAAAAAAGACTTTAAGTAAAAATTTGTAAGATATAACACCTTTTTGTCATTCAGAGATGGAAGATGGAGACTTCAGAAATCTAAAATGAACAGAAAAGTAGTCTTGTTTGGCTGCAGTAAAACTGACCTGACTACAAGGAAAAGAAATGGCAGCTGTTTTAATTTAAAAAGTTTTGCCTGCTGCCCCACCCTGCTTCTTTTTAGTAGGTTTGGCAATGTCCTCCCCACTGAGATATTCAAATGATAAAGGTGCAAAGGAGGGTGCAGTGAAGTAAACAGTAGAATGGATGTATGAAGTAGACAGTAGAATTGATATTAATACCTAAAAGCCTTCTGATGAACTTGGGACTTTGCAAATCGGTTATTTCATATAGAGTGGTAGATTTTCCTTATGCTGCCGTGTCTTTTCAGATGAAGGAGATGACTCATCAAGTTGCAACCCTGCAGTGTTTAACTTCTATAACTACTTAAGAACACATCCTCTCTTGCTGAGACGTCATTTTGGCTCTTCTGATACATCTTCCACACACATTTGCCTAACAGTAGAAAATGGATTAGCTGACAAAATCAACCTAGGTGAAAGACGGCTGTTTTTCACCACTGCATATGCTCATCTAAAAGCTGGTTGTCCTATGTTAGCCTTAGAAGTGTTGTCAAAGATGCCCAAAGTTGTCAAGAGGTCAAAGTCATTCTGTAAATCCCCTAGTTTAATGGATACTGGTAAAGATTTCTCACCATATTCTCCAGTTAAAGAGTTTGAAACAAAAGATCAAGCTTCCAGTATTGATTGGTCACAGCCGGTATTCAATGGTCTAGGTTCATCTTCAGATTGTTCATCAGAAAAACATTCAAGTTCCACTCTTTCCTTTGATTGGAGCCAGCCAAGTGCTCTATTCCAAGATGAACAATTGCAACTACAGTTAGACAGTGATGAAAATGATGAGAGTGAAGATTCTTCCCTGGTAATGAAAGAGCTAAAACCTCTGAAGAAAACTGAAAAACTATATGAGACAAGTTCTAGCTACACAGAATCTTTTAGTGTAGTTGATGACAAAGATATTCTAAGTCCATCAGAAGATATCCTTTCAGCACAGCTGAAGTTTAGAGCATGCCTGAAAATCCTTACTGTGGAGCTTCGTACACTGTCCACTGGCTATGAAGTAGATGGTGGAAAGTTGCGGTATCAGCTTTACCAGTGGCTTGAGAGAGAAGTGGTAGCTCTTCAGAAGACCTGTGATTATGGTGTTGAAGTAGAAGAGATACAGCCAGGAATTCGAGGGATGCCAGAGGAAGCTACATTACATGAAAACGCTGAAGACTTAGCTGACCAGCAAAAAACTATGCTACAGAAAGAAGACTTTCAGAAAAGACGTCAATGGCTTTTGAAATATCAGTCACTCCTAAGAATGTTCCTTAGTTACTGTATACTTCACGGCTCACATGGTGGAGGCTTGGCATCTGTCAGAATGGAATTAATTCTGCTGTTGCAGGAATCTCAGCAGGTATGTGGGGGAGCTTAGGTTGTGTTTTCTCTGCTTCAGGTTTGTAGATTTATTTGAAGTGTTTTGTAATATTTTTGAAGTTTTCCTGTTATAGCATGCACCTGTTTTGTAATAAATCTACATCTGTTTTTAACAGGTTATGTTTTTTGTACATTGTTTATTTTCGTTGTTGTTTTTTAGAATCCTTTTTCCTCTTTCGAAAGTTCTTATGTTCCCTTAAAGTATATGTACTATTGCTTTCTGTGTGTGTTTCCTGCTTGTTTTTAGGAGCAGTCAGTACAGATACCTTCCAGCCCTCCACCAGAGCAAAGCTCCATACCTCTGCTATTTGCTTGCACAGCTAGTGCCAAAACAGTGGTGGCTAATCCATTGCTACATCTTGGCAACTTAACTCATGATATATTACATGCTATAGTAAACCTTGATTCGCCACCTCATCCAGATACTCAGAACAGCAAGGTATGTATTTTTTTACAGTTATCTAGTTTACTGAAGTCACAAATTTTTTTCTGACAGCATGAAAACTTTGTGCTGTGCCTGTCTGTGACAACTAGTAAAACCATGAAAGAAACATTTTCTGTAGTACTTACCTTGAGCTGTCCACTGATCATTGCTCATTGTTGAGGTGTTGAGCATCTGGTTCAACAAGCTGTCATAGATTGGCCTCTCTCAGAACTGGATATTTGTCCAAGAGGACATTATTGTGGCAGACATGTTACACCACGTCATCAGGATCATGTCTGTCTTTATGACAATATGATCATTACTTCTGTTATGTTAATGGCAAATTCTGCATTTCGTTCTTAGACCTAAGTAAAATTAAATGTTGAAGTATAAAAACTGATTGTCAGCAAAGTTCAGTAAACCCACCATTTTTTGTGAAATAGTGTATATGTTTGTATAGTAATTTTTAAAAATCATTTCTGTAAGATTTCTCCTGTATTTAACCTTTGACTGGAAATAAAACTTAGTCTTTCCTAAAGTTTTGTATGTGTTAGGTCCCAAATCATGTCTGCTTTTACTAAGGATTTCTGGAGAACACTAAAAGATTGCTTAGTTCCTAGTTAGCTTTCTTTTAGAGGTAACAAAAAAGTAAATATAATAAACTCTTTTTGTTTTAATGGAACCTTTTTGATCAACAGATTCTCTAGCTTTTTACCTAAGTATGTTTCGGGATACATTAAGATAAAAGTATCAGCTATGTTAAAAGTACTGATCAGCGTGATACTGAGTAAATTGAATGTGTGTCCAAGAGCTGCACAACAACTGGTCAAAAACTAAGCTGCAGTATAGTTTTCATTCTGAAATAAAATCTTTATATTCTGAGCCAGCAAACTGCCACTGTCTTAGGGTGTAATTACGTAGGACTGTTGTATACAGGCTTAATATGTTGCTGTTTATTAGCTGAAAACATTTCAGATAGAGCTGCTCTGTGATTATGTGTTGGTGGGGTGAGTTTTCCCCCATCCTTTTAATTGCAGAGTGAACTGATTTGTCTGATACAAATTCTGAAGAGAAAGGTGGCTTTGTAACATGAGTACTTACACCTTCCATGTCCAGTGCTTGTTACAAATCTCTATGCAGGGTGAAAGACTGTGATACTAACCACAGGTCACTTTGGGTGTGTAGTATGTTCTGTAAAACTTTGTCTTACAGATATACGTCATGCATACCTTGGCAGCGTCGCTCTCTGCTTGCATCTACCAATGTCTCTGTGATGGCCACAGCTACAGGTAAAGTCTATGAAACGTGATTTTTAGACAACTGTCTCATTGCAGTCGTGATAATAGATAGGGCACCAGAAGGCAGTATTGACACTTGCCTACCTGTAGAAAGTGCTATCACTTGAATAGCTGTAAACATGACTCTTAAAAATAAATATGATTTCCCACTTTCCTGTTTCACAGCTCATTTCAAGCAAATCAGTTCACTGGGACAGTGTATCAGACAGTCCTGTTAACTCAGCGTCATTCTTTAAGAACAGCAAGCTTAGAAGAAACAGTGACTCCCAACACATCACCTGCTCAGTGGCCAGGTATCTGGACTTGATTTGTTTCTTTCCTCTTAAGAAAAACTGAGTTATCTGTAAGAGCATGTGGCTGTGCCCTGAACTTTCTAGTAGTGTTTGTAGTAGCTGTGTGGTAAAATTGAGTTCTTTGATTAAAATGTTGTTTTTTTTTTTTTTTTTTTTTTTTTTCAGATCCTCTAAGTCAGTACTTCTGATTATTCATTAAGTCAAGTTTGTTTATATTGCTTTCTTTAGCTGAAAAATGTTAGTGCTGGATCTAGTAGAGAGCAACTAAACAGGAAGTAGGATAAAGTCATGTCCTGTGCTCTACTTGCTCCTCCTGGAGCACCAGTATTGTACTTCCTTACTCCTAAGAAGGACTGGGAAGGCTGACTTAGTTTATGCTCCAACTAAGAATTATTTTACCTTACGGACAACTTTTGAACTAACTTGAAACTATATACAAATTTATAATAAATAATGTTTTTCTGTAGCTCAAAATTCATGTCAGATTTCAGGTAATATTAAAGTGTGCTGAAAATCTATGCTGGTGAAACTACACTAGGGGGCTACATTAGAGGGAGTGTTATCAATGTAAATCTAGTTATGAGCTTCAGTTTACTTTAATGTAAGCATTACTTACAGTTTACTTTCAGTTAACTTTAATGTAAGCATAGCCAAGAAACATGCTTATTTATTATGAGATTTGTTCTTTAAATCAGAAAATTTCCCTTTAAAAATCTTCTTGGAGAGCCTCAAGCAGTCTTTGTGTTTGATACTATGCCATTTTTTCTGCCAAACATTGTCACTGAATCTAGAGATTTTAGAGAGAAACCAGATTGTCATCTGTTTTCTTTTTATTTAATTAATCACAGAGTTAAATTTCTGATTAATGGGGCAAGGAATTGTTAGCAGTTCTTCTTGTGAGTAACATGACCTTGAACTGATTTTTCTATTTTTTAATAGATTCACATGCTCTATGTGCAGATTGGAGAGCATGAATTCTTTGGCCACCACTATTTGCACTTGTGTGCACAAAGTATCACAGTTGAAGCCACATCTGAAACCACACCCTTTTGTGGGAGCAGAAAAACACTACAAGATATTTGGTACTTGGGTGAAAGAACACTTGCCAGACCATGTAGTGCAAGTTGATGCCCATGGCTTTTGATTGGTTTTACCACTGTAAAGTGAGAAGATAGAATTTCAATTTACAGGATTGTAATGTAGTTATAATAATTGAAAAATTGTTATACATTTCTTTAACCATTAGTCCAAAATGTGAAGCTAAAAAAGTAATAAATTGTTAAAAATAAAGAGCACGCCTCCTTCTCCTGGAGTTTCCAACTTAGATTTCCATGTCTAGAACTTAGAATTTTTCTACACTAAAAACTACTAAGTAACAGAGGTTGCCAGACAAAATACCCATGATAATTTTGAGTATGTTTACACACATACATATGTGCTTTCTTAAAGAATATGTTTATTTTATATAAACAGGAATGACGGCTCTGATACGTCTGTTAAATTCCGCTGGCGAGGAAGCCCAGCCGGGTCTCACAATTCTGCTTTGTGAAATTCTAACTGCGGTCTATCTCAGTCTGTTCATCCATGGCCTCGCAACACATTCTAGCAACGAGCTGTATAGAATTATGGCTCATCCACTTAACAACAAAATGTGGTCTGCTGTCTTTGGAGGAGGGGCTCATACGCCCAGCAGTGGACAACAGCAATTAAAGACAAAAACTGGTCAGTTCTCTTGTTTTACGTATATTTGTCTTCTGGGTTTTTTAAGAAAATTATGTGACTGCTGAAAGCTTAATTACTTTAAGTAGTTTGTGTTCAGTAAGAATTTGTTATGGTTTTGGATTGGCATAGAAAAACAAGGATTTTAAATTATTGATGTAGATATGTGTAGAAGAGAACAGTGAAGCAGAAGTGAATGCTACTGAAATAAGGTTTCCAAGTAGCACAACTGCTCTAATATGAGGGAGTTAAGTTGATTTGAGAGAGTTTCCAATTATTATGGGTTTTTATGTTTATTTTAAAGCTTTCCAGTTCTCTCATAACTGGAATATATTCCCATTTTGCAAACACAGTATGTTTTCTCTCTTTGACAGGTAGGCACTTCCCAATGCCTAGCCCACATCAGGTAGTAGTGTTCTCCATGGAATGCGTGGGGTTTTCCAAATCCCTTACCTCCTTCAGTACTCATAGTCCTACCAAACCTTCAGGCAAGATCTGGATTTAGTACTAGGCCTCTACATGCAGTTTGCTATGTGTGGGTTTTTTTTGCATATGCAGAAAGACAGAAAAACTTCTGTTTGCAAGCCATGACATCAAAATATCAAGTAAAATTTTGTAATTAAAGAAGCACATGTATTGACCATTTTTAAAAAAGAAAATTGCCAGTGCTGTCATATTCTTATGGCTCTTCATTTGAAATCGGTATTAAATATACAATTACTTTAACCATGGTTTGAAAAGATCAGAAGTGTTTCATATCTTTGTTGGAGAGCTGCTTGTTTTGCTTTTTGAATATAAGCATTATGCATGTGGATTTCTAAGTGTTCATTCCAGACATTACAAATGAAAGGTGTCTTGCTGATACTCAATTTTGATTTTCTAAGAACCCTTTAGAAAAGCAAACAACCTCCAAATTTCAAATTCAGGTAATGATAAATTATCCTCAGGTCCAGAATGAATTCCTGTAATGCTTTTATTTTGGTACAGTTATGTGCTTTAAAATTTAGTTGGGCTTCTATAAAACCAAGAGCAAAAATGCTGCCATTAACCAAGATTTTTAAAGGAAGATTTTGTAAAGATAAATTTACTTAAACTGCGATGACTTTCTAAATCACATCTGAATATATATGTAGAGAGATAAAATGTAACTTCATATATTTTTAAAAATTTTTAGTATTTATATTAGATGTATGTTACATATCAAAATGTCTTACCTTGAATTCAAGGAAAACTGTAAATGCAGCCTGTTTAAGTATCTTCATCCGACTTTTAGGAAAGTGTTTTCAGAGTAGAGATCTTTACCCAAAAGTGAGCTCTTAACACTAGATCTGATCAGCTTTCTCTGTGGTGTTGAATAAATACTTCTTTGTCACTCTGGTAAGGTAAATATGTTTGCTGTTACAGAATTGTCGGAAGCCATAACTAGCTTTTGTTGGCAATTCTGCTAACTAGGTGTTGGGAACTGTATACGAAGCTGTGTTAATGGTTTACCACTGATTTAAAATAAGTATTTTTACAAAGAAGTGTATTCGGAAATGTGTACTAAATATAGCCTATCTGCTGCATGTTTTTCTTAAGAAGAAGTTCTGGCTGGCGGATCACAGGTTTGATAAAACTGTTGCTGGAAGAATCCAGAAGCTCAAACTAAAAATTTAAGGGAAGAAGGGACATTTTTAAATACTGGTTTGTAGGGATAATCACTAGAAAGGGGCCTAGAGGGGTGGTGGAGTCTCTATTTTTGCAGTTTCTCAAAAACTTGAACAAACTAGGCCATCAATTAAGTCAGCCCTGTTCTGAGCAAGGGGTTGGACCAGGTGTCTTTCAACCTATGTAATTCTAGGATTCAGTGGGTTATTATTTGTTTTAATGTGTGTTTATGTAAAGCAAATTTGGGGGAAAGGTATTTCTCCAAAATCCTTTCTTTGCCACGTTAAAAAAAAGTGGTGGGTGTAAAAAGAAGAAAACCCCCAGACTTCCAGTGAAGCAGAGGGATTAGGATTAAAATCAACTGTATTTTTGTGCCTTTACTGTTTCTGACACCAGAAACAAATACTGAGAAATGACTGGAATGCTTGTTCCAGTCAACTATGTCATATTCTTCCATCATATTATTTAGATCTTTTCTTTAGCTTACCATTTTGTTATGCTTCACTAGACTCTTTTCCCTTATGTTTACTTTCAGATTTTTGTGAAATGTTTCCACTCTCAAATGGAGATCAAAAGCTAAAAGTCCTGAACACTAATATTTCTAATACAATAAGACTGTACATGTCTTCTCCTTCTTGCCTCCCCTCCAATCCTTTACTACATATCTGAATGTGGATGTTGATCTCCAAGTTTGAAACTTATTTTAAGAGATCATAACACTATGTACAGCATTGGTCAATAAACTTATATTATTTCCCTTTCGCCTCTTTGCTTTAGTTGACTTGAGCACATAGTAGCTTTGAGTATAAAATTTCACTTAAATAAATATCATCTTCCTCTTAGACTCAAACTGTAAAAACAGGAACCAAAAACCAGTATCTGGTAGTTTTATAAGTTCCTAACCTCTCTTAGGAATTAGTTTTTTATGAAAAATCGGTTTTATTGCCTCTGTCAGGTAAAGATCAGACAAAACATAGCAGTTTGAATGCTTTTCAAAGCACTATACTTTTCAGTCATGTTTCTTGTTTTTGCAGTTGCAGCAAATGATTTTGGCAAACAGAACTAGCACATGATGTTTTGTTTTCCAAGAGGCAATTATCATCTGAAAAAGAACCTTGTTGTTGATTACAGTAGATTCTTTCAGAATCATATCTACCGTATTTCTCTTTAAAACTACTTTAGAAAACTGTTTTATAATTTAAATCTATATAGACATGGTAAGTTCTCTATCATCCAGAAGGTTCTTAAGGAAGAATTCGACCTTTGCTTTAACAGTTAGAAATCCATAGATTCATTTCATATATTCGGTTATTCCATGCTGCAAGAGCAAATGAAGGGAAGTTGAAAGAAATACGCATTTTAGCTCTTCCTGGGAGGGTGGAAGGGAGGTAACAAATCTTTTGATTATCATTGCATGTCTTAGAGCCTGGTAGAAATTAAAGGATTTTCCTTGTCTGAAATAGCCCAGTATTCTTGGGAAATAACATAAATTTTATATTTGTCTTATAAGTAAAATGGGAGAAAAGATAAATGCTTTAAAAAAAAAAGTAAAAGAGTTTTAACTAGGAATATATGAGAAATTTGAAAGGGCATGTAGTTGGTAATTTGAAATCCCAAATGACAGTCAGAATTTTAATTAATTTTTAAATGTATTTCATTTCTTTTGTTATGTATAAAAAGAAATTTGTATTAGTAGTGTGTTTTTCAAACCACTTAGGTGGTTTTACTTTCATTTGCCTTAAATACTGAATTTTTTTCAAATGGCCAGCCTGCGGTATTCTTAAAAATACAAAGAGTGATCCAACAGAAAGGAATAAAGTACTTTTTAAAAGTGAAGCACTTTCTTTTTGAATTCTGCTTAGAAGAACAACCTGCAGGCATATACTTGCTCATTTCTGTATCATGCAACACTTGCTCCTTATTTCATGCCTAGTGAATTTCTTTTTTTTTAAGCAGTTGCTAAAAATTAGCTAAAGATTCATAGTGATGCATGTGCATGCTCTTTCTTAACTGATAAGCTTTAAATAATGAAATGAAAATGTATTGTACTGCAGTTATTGTGGTTTTGACTTTTAGTACAGGTAAGTGGATTTCAAATACTATCCCAACACATAGTGTTATGATATTCCTGTTTCAAGAGGAAAGATGAGATGTCTTCATCTTTTATTAGATTCCATATATAAATTATTTTGTAGCTGTTGTGGTTTAACCCCAGCCATCAGCCAAGCCCCAGGCAGCCGCTCACTCATTCCCCCACTGGTGGAACCACGTAGAAAATGGAAGTGTAAAAGATAGAGAAAACTCATGTGTTGAGATCAAGACAATTTAATAGCAAAAGCAAAAGTTGTGCATGCAAATAAAGCAAAACGAGGAATTGATCGACTGCTTCCCAGTGGCAGGCAGGTGTTCAGCCATCTCCAGGAAAGCAGGGCCCCATCATGTGCGGTGATGACTTGGGAAGACAAATACAATCCCTCCAAATGTCCCTTCCTCCTACTTTCCCCCTCTTTATGTACTGACCATGATGCCATATTGTCTGGAATATCCCTTTGGCCAGTTGGGGTCACCTGTCCCAGCTGTGTCTCCTCCCAACCTCCCATGCATCCCCAACTCCCTCACCAGCGTGGAAGTACAAACAGCAGAAAAGGCCTTGGCTCTGTGTAAGCCCTGCTCAGCAATAACAAAAACATCTCTTTTATCAGCCCTGTGTTCAGCACAAATCCAAAACACAGCCCCACACCAGCCACTTGTGAAGAAAGCTAACTCTACCCCAGCCAAAACCAGCACAGTAGTTCAGCTGCTTGTGATGATAATGTTCGTCTTCATATAGGGTCAAAAATCTTTCTGAATCTTGAATAACGTGTTTATTCTTGGTCCAGAAATGACCAGAAATAATGAATAAATTCCATCAACTAGTGTAAGTACAGAAAATTTGTCCATTTGAAGAAAACAGATAAAAAATGGTGAGGTATAAAAAACCTGGAAGTTTTTTTTGAACACCATGTATTTAAATCTTACATGGCTCAGAGTTAAAAATCTTA
Organism: Struthidea cinerea; assembly: GCA_013397865.1. Classification (NCBI taxonomy): domain Eukaryota; kingdom Metazoa; phylum Chordata; class Aves; order Passeriformes; family Corcoracidae; genus Struthidea; species Struthidea cinerea. The sequence goes on from VZTI01000214.1 coordinate 37,686, forward strand.
GTTAGCTCAGTATGTGTTATGAGCAAATAAGTCATATATGGAAATACCTGTTTGTAAATTACCACTTTTTCTCCTGTTCAGAGTGTTAGACCTTCTGTTTTCAAGTGATTGGAATACCCATAAGAGAAGGACAGTCTTTCAGGCACCTATCAAGACTCAAAGTTTCCTGTGGATAAAACATCAAAAAAAAAGGGGTATAGGAAATACTTCTTTGGGGTAGTTTACTCCAGAAACACATAGGTGTGCTGGCTCTTCTTTTGCCATCCCCAGTGTTATTTACAGAAGGTAATTTTGGAAGCTGCAGTGGTACTTAGTTTTGTTGGCCCTTGGTAGCGGAAGGGAATAGGAAAGTTAAAACAATAAGGAACCCATTGCATTTGTGATGTTCATATTAGTTCATCCTTGCAACTGGTCTGGCCCAGCATGTTGATGCTTGAACTCAGTGACAGGGATATCTGTTCCTCAGGTGAACTCTCTAGGCCTACAGAACTGCTTTCTTGGCTCCTACTTATTTCTGCTGTTCGATCATAAGGCAACCCATACTCCCCTCTGCTTAAGAGAACTGGCTCAGTTAAATAGGTGTTTTAAATTCTGTGGACTCCAAAATGAAGTTCAAAAAATCAGCTTCCTTTTTATCTTCATGTTTTATCTTTCTTTGTTTTACCTAAGTCTTGAACCCACTCTTTCACTGTAGAAACTGATCTCTGTACATTACGTGTATCTATTTGAAAATTTAATAAAAAAATCTAAAAATAAAAATGACCCCCAACTGAACAAGAACAAAAAAACCCAAACACAACCCCCACCTTTTACAATCAAGTACGAAATTGATTCAAGTCCATTTTGCCTGTTATGAAAGATGGCCAACAAATCTCCAAATACAGTTTCTTTTCTCCCTTCTGATGTGTTTTGGAGAGTCAGAACACTAACTTACTGCTCAGGGACAGTGACAATTGGTATCATTCTTCCTCTACTAATAGAAAGGCTGTATTGGAATATGATCCTAACAAGATCCAAAATTATTTCAGGATATCAGGTGATACAACTGTGTTAAGATATTCCTGAAAGCTTGGATAAACTATTTCCTTGAGTACTGTAGTAATCAAGACTGTAAGTAAAATCTTCCATTGGCACTTCTTAGTTGGAAAAAAGTCAATGTTGGGGCAAGTGAGGGGACCTGTCTGCTCCTAGGATTTAGGGTGTTACTGCAAATAATTCGTTTGTCCCTGTTTAGTAAGGCGTATATTAGATTGTGTTAGTTAAAATTTGATCTTTTATATTTGCTGCAGAAATGTATTGTCAGGGCATAGTGATTTAGCAGAATTGTACCATTTAGAAAAAATACAGATTTCCACTAGAAGGCGACATGGAGTTTAAAGTTGGAGTAGGAATGGCAAGCTTACATATTTGCAATATATATTCTGAAAAACAAAGACTCCTGGCTTGTCTTAAAAGTGATTATAATCAATATTCAGTATTCTTACTAATTTAGTTTTGCAAGATTATTGTTTGAGTAATAATATTTGTCACCTTTGTAAGAAGAGAGCTTCTAATGCAGTTATGGGTGTGTTATTTGTGCAGGGAGTTTTTACATTCTGGAGTTCTAGTTGCATATTAGTTTTATGTATTTGAGGATTAACATTCTCTGTTTAATTGTTACAGGAATGCTAAGATGAAATTCTGAAAACTTGTAATGATGAAAATTTTTACTTTTTATTATTAATCCATTTATTAAATGCAATCAGGAGGTAAAGCAGATGGTTTAAAGCAACATACTGTATTTTCTTCTCCCATAGATGATGGAGAGAAACAGCAAAAACCTTACAGGCTTTCATCAAAAACCTCTCCAAAAGAGAGTTCTCAGTTGCCTGCATTGCCGTTGATAGACCAACAATCATCATCTTACAAAGAAAGATTTATCCCTCCTGAGCTTAGCATCTGGGATTATTTCATTGCAAAGGTAATTTTGTGCTGTTTGGACAATTAAGTGTTTTCTGTCACTTCTGGATTGCTAGTTTTTCTCTTCTTAATCTTTGTTTTAGGTACTGATGTGATAGAATCTGCTTGGTTTTACTGCTCATGTTTAGCTTTCTCTAAAAGTCTGCCTGTTCATATTTTTGAAACAGCTTCCTTGAAAACTGTTGTTATTCAATTAATTTGTTTTCAGATAATGGTATGAACAAATTGTATTGGTCTTTATAATTGCAGAGTACAAATGTGTAGATAAATGCGGGTCAGCTATTTAGGGGAACAAGGAAATGTGAGAAGCATTTTATCAGCTATTTCAACTGGGTGAAACACATGTTGCATACCTACTGGAAATCAAATTATGTTGCCTTGTTAAGTCCCTTGTGTCAGATCTTTCTTTGTAGAAAGTTACATCTGTCGAATTGTCTACACATTTCTATATCAAATGTTATCTACATAAGCAAAATAAATTAGGTAAGCGTATTTTAGGAGCAAGGACAAAAAGGAAATGGCAAATACTGAATAGCACAGTGAAGCACTGGTAATGGGCTGATCGTAAATACTGAGCACTGTCAGGAGAGGATAGGATTTCTCTGAGCTCTTGGAAGAACTGAAGAGAATACACCCTGATGGTTTTGGCTTTTCTCTGACAAGCCTGTGTGTCCCCAATCTGGTTTGATATATCTGGCATGAAAATATAATAAGAATTGGAAAACAATTAGCATTTTCATTTTCAGCATTAGAATTTTCAGAAATGTAAAAAATAGTTAAGCTGTTAAAGTATGTAGTGTTTATGGATAATTACTCTTTTTGTGACGTACAAGCTCCAAATGTTTCTGAGCTGAGTCAGATGATATGTCTGCTCTTTATACAAAGCATTAAGCATTATCATGATTCAATTTTTAAAAGGTAATTTAGAATGAGATGTTGGCTAGAAGACACTTACAGAATATTGTTTAAATTTTTAGCCCCTTCTTCCATCACAAAGTAGAGTGGAATATGATTCAGAAGAGAGTCAGGAAAGTGATGAAGATGATGAAGACATTGGTGGAGATATGTTTGGATCAAATTCACATAATCAAGAGCATTCTAATTCAAATTCTTACAGGTGAATAACTCTTTAGAATGCAAGATATTCTGCCATGTCTAGACTTGCATTTCTGGTTTTTTATTTTTCGAGATAATATACCAGTTACTTGATATTTCAGTGCATTCTCTAGACATAGTAGTTAATTTTTCACAGTAATTATTTTATTCATTTTATTAGTATCTGTTATAGCGACTTTTGAATTCCTATAATAATACTTATAATATTCTAAAGTATGGTTTGTAGTTTTCAGTAGTTTATAATGAGGATTTGAAGCTCTAAATTTAAAACCTAATATTGAATAAGTGAGAAAATTACTTTCCTATTAGTAAATGACTTACTAGTGCTTTCTTGTTAGTTGGTCACTGATGAGATTGGCAATGGTTCAGCTGGTACTTCACAATTTGAAGATTTTCTACCCTTTGGCTGGACATGATCTTTCAGGTAATAAGCAGCAGAGTTGTCTCTTCATACCTAATTAGCTGATTTAAAATCAGTGATATGTTGAATAATATATATATGTTGTAGCTTTTAGATCAAAAGTTCTTAGGTTTTCAGTGATATGGGAATAAATGTTCTGGTACTGTTTATCATACAGGTATATTTATGAAATGACATGGTGGGTGGATGAGTGGGTGAGAAAGGATGCTCAGTAGTTAGCAGAGGTCTCTGCATACTTACGTTTTCTTTGCTTGTTAGTCATGTAAGAATGTTTGCAATATTTATTTCTTCGTGGAAACACTATAATTTTTTTGTAATTGAAGTAACATTGTTCCTACTCCTTGTTTCATAGAATCATAGAATGGTTTGGTTTTGGAAGAGACCTTTAAAGATCATCTAGGTCTAACCCTGCCCACTGTATCGTGGGCAGGGACATCTTTCACTAGATGGTGTTGCTCAAAGCCTCATCTGACATGACCTCCCACGTCTGAGGCATCCGCAACTTCTCTGGCAACTGGTTCTAGTGTCTCACTGCCCTCGTCATAAAAAATGTCTTTCTTTTTTTATCTGTTCTAAATCTACTCACTTAAGTGTGAAGCCATTACTCCTTGCCCTATCACTACAGGCCTTGGTAAAAAGTCTCTTTGTGTCTTTCCTGTAAGTCTGCTTTAAATATTGAAAGGCTGCTATATTATGTCCCTGGATCCTTCTCCAGTCCAGGATGAACAGCCCCAACACTCTCAGCCTGTCTCCATAGGAGAGGTATTTCAGCCCTCTGACCTGCTTTTGTGGCCCTTCTTTGGATCCCCCTCCACAGGTCCCTGTCATTCCTATAGTGGGGGCCCCATACCTGGATATGGTGCTGCAGGTAGAGTGTCACAAGAACAAATTAGAGGGGCCAAATTCCCTCCTTTGCCCTACTGGCCACCCTTCTTTTGATGCAGCCCAGTAAGCAAAATTGATCATGCCCAGTTTTTCATCCACTGGTATCCCTAAGTCCTTCTCCGCAGGGCTGCTCTCAGTGTATTCACCACTCAGTTTTGGTACTGGTGATTGCCCTGACACAGGCACACTTGTCCTTGTTGAAGCTTGTGAAGGTCACATGGGCCCACTCCTCAGGCCTGCCAAGGTCCCAGTGGGTGGCATCACTTCCCTCCAGCAAACCAACTGCACCTCTCACCTTGGTGTTCTCTGCCAGATACCTGCTGCTGTTCACTACCACTGCCTGTGTCATTGTCGGAGAGATGGAACACTACCAAGCCCAGCATGCATCCCTGAGGGATGCCACTTTTTACTGATCTCCATTTGGATATTGAACCATTGAATGTAACTCTTTGGGTGACATCATTCAACCAGTTCCTTAGCTGTCAAATAGTCCATCCTTTTTCCTCCAGTTGAGAGGTAAAGATGTGTGGGACATAGTAAGAGGCCTTACAGAAGTTAAAAGTGGAGGACATCAGTTGCTCTTCCCTTGGCCTCCAGTGCACTCAGTTCACAATAGAATGCCACTAATAGGTTAGTTGGGCACAATTTGCCCTTTATGAAGCTGTGTCAGCTTTCTCTTATCACCTGCCTGTCATCCATATGCCTTCACAGCTTCCAGGAGGATGTGTTTCATGATGATCTGTTCCATGATATAATTTCTCCAATGTCAGCATTGGAGACATCCATTCCTTTTTTTAGCAATGAAAGCACAAAGCAGTTCATCTTTTTATACTTGCAAATAGCAACTTAAGGTTTGAATAAAGCTTAACTTGTGGAGATATTAGAAATAAACTTCAGCCTTCTCCTGCTGGAATTATCTTTGTCAAGGTTATAATGGAATGGGGAAGGGTTTTATTATTGTTTACTTGTCTTTCTAGAGCTTCCAGTTAGCTCCCCAATATGCCATGCAGTTTTGAAAACTTTACAGCGCTGGGAACAAGTTCTTCTCCGACGTCTTGAGCTATATGGGGGTCCACCTCAACATTATATTTCAGTTCATGCTTCTGAAGATGCTCTCGCTGCTGGTCCTGCATTGCTTCGCCACAAAACTTTACTTGAGCCTACAAACACTCCTTTCAGGTGAGTCTAATTCTTATAAACACTGACTGTAATATCTTTGCTATAACAAGCATTAGGTTGTTAGTGCATGTGATGGATTGCAACTTCAATAACTACGTGAAATACGGAGGGTATGTCATATTTCGTGCATCTCTGGTCCTAAGCAAGAGCAGGAAAAACATACCACAGCTTCCAATTTTTTAAAATTCTTTTGCTTAAGCTTAGCATACAGATTTTGAGTGTCTCTGGAAAAAGTATGCTTCACAATAAAATAAAGAATAAAAAATTTGCCTTGAGAGATAATTGTGGATAATTGACAGTGAATTAAATAACTGCCTCACCTTTAGAGGTAATAAAATTACTTCACATTCCTATCAGTATTGTTACCTAAAATCAGAGAAGTAGTACTTACTATTTATAATATTTGCATAGTTGTGACTTAACATAATTGCATGTTCAGCCAGAATAGTGTGCTCAGTCTCTTAAAGTGTCACTTTTAAAATTGATTTCTGCCATTTTAATCATACTGTCACTTATGGATTTCAGAATACAGAAAGTCTAGCTTTTTACCGTAAAATGTTTCATCGTGGTCACACTTTCAGTAACTTGAGTTGATTAAAAGGGACCATCTTTACATTTATCTGCTGTCTGGCATTATTTTTAAATTATGATTTAAAGCAATTCAGAGTTTGATGGATTTTGGCTTGTCATAAGCAGCTATATTTACAGTTTTTGCTTGAGTGTGCAATTTCTAGGGATAAACATAAACATTTGAATTCTGATCTTATTCTACAATCCTTCCAATTTTGTTACTGAAAAATTGTGGATGTTTCAGAGAAGTTACACAGCTGATGACGTGTTCCTAGCAGGAAGTGTTAGTCATTCATTGGCCATGTGAAAGGATCACTCATTAGGACTAAACAGAAATGATTCATTTTGTAAAGAAGGAACTGGACTAATAAATAATCTGTGTGCTGCTCTTACCATGTGTAATCTCTTGAAGAGATTTTTCTCAGTTGTCCCAGGATAGAAGGAGAAGATGCTACATATTCTTTTTCTTCTTCCTTTTGCACCCCCTCTCACGTGTAGGTTTTTCAGGAAGAGGGTATTAACGTGCTTTCAGATAGGTCTTGTATGCTGTCTATAGCTCTGTAGTTTTGCTTCAGCATTTCTTCTGACTATAGTTTGATTAGAATATAAAATACTACACTCTTGTATAAGTATGAGCATGACGTAAATGTTTATTCAACTTTGTTCTGTAGATCTAGCAGTCATGTTGCACTGTCTGTGAAGCGGCTCTGGCAATACTTGGTCAAACAGGAAGAAGTCCAGGAAACTTTCATCAGAAATATTTTTACAAAGAAGCGATGCCTAAATGAGGTTGGTATGGTATATAAAATGCAGAAAATATTGCAGGTCAATCTGTCAACTTCTACTTTAGTTATTTGGCTGGGCTGTTTACTTCTGGTGCATGAGTGGTTAATGTACTTGTCTATGTCTCCAAATCTGCAGTATTTCATACAAAAAATACTTGTCCATTGTTTCATAGAATACAAAAATAATCAGACTTTGACTGTAAAATGACAACTAGCACAATGTTGCTACAGTCAGTCTCTTCTTTAAGAACAGTATAAAAGCTGCATTAAAAGAATGACAAAATGGAACATTTCAAAGATTAAAACCAGTAACCTAATGAGCCCAAGTTTTGAAAGTTTTAGTTTGTCCCTACCATGGTCATCCTGGATTTTATCCCCTGCTTCCATAACAATCATGTGATGATTCAATTTTAATAAGAAAAATGCTCATACAGCAGTTACTATTTCTGTCCCTGATTATTTGTCCCAGCGTCTAGCTGGATTCCAGTTCCAAATGCAGTTAAGTGTATTTAAATTGTTGTTCTGTAATGAGCTTTTGGATTTTTTCTCCTTTTTCAGTTGGTCCTTTTTTTTTTTTTACTCACCCCTACTCCTAATTTTGAAAGAATTGCTGGTATTATAGAAAAACTGTGGAATAGCAGAAACGGAGGAGAAAGAAGCAGATGTGAACAAATTAGACATGCAGGAGAAAGAATATTCATGACTAGTAAAGTCTTGGCAGCAGAGATTTCTGCATGACCTAACCTTTGTCCTGTCACAACTAGAATATTAGCTTGTTTGAGTAACGTTGGCTAATTGTGTTCACTACAGAGTGCAGTTAAAAGGAAAATTGTTCCTTTTTGCCTTTAAAAGTGCACCATTTTTGATCATATCTTAACGTTAACACAGCCATGCTGCTGTGCTGTATGAACAGGTATTTCGGAAAATTTTAGATGTTCTGTATGTGTTTCAAGGTAGGCTTATTTACAGCCTTACACAGCACAGGTGGGTTGGCTTTATTTTCTATATTGTTGCTGATAAAATGTCAGTGTAGATTGCTTATTTTTCAAGAAATTTGACTTTTGCAATGGACAAGCTGCTGTTACGGTACAGAATAGGTAAATCAGTGTGTTCTGTACTGAAAACAGAGTTTAGAAGTCGTTAATTATTCTTATTTTTAAAATATGTGCATGTGTGTGCAAACACGCTGTTGTGTTTCAGTTGTCCTGTGTTGGGGTAAACAACAAGGAATTAAGGATTTCCTTGATACTGTGCGTGTTATGTCTTATCTTTATGCTTTGTTCTATGGTTGTTCTTTCCTTGGTGAAGTCATTGGAGGAGCACAATGAAACCATGAAAAATTCTGTGGTGGAGGAGCCCGTCATCAATAAGGTACACAGTAGTAATCCTCAAATTTATTAGACTGTACATCATTGTGATTTTTTTTTTCCTGAATGGTACTGATCTCACTTAAAAGAAAAAGTCTTTGCTCGCGTAGCAAACGAACTTAAAAATTCAAAAAATGCAAGGGATTGAGTTAAACTGGTCTTGTTATAGATCTTATCTGAAACTTAATTATCTTAGCTGGATTAAGCAACCAGGTACAAACAATATGTATTACCAAATTCTTTAGCTTGGCCAAGTGAAGAGCTGAAGTTGAGATTTGCCCAAGTGACCAAAATTCAGTAGTAGTATGGTACTCAGTACATGCAGAACCTTTGATCAGTATGAGATGACTACCATAGTTGCTTGTAAATGAAGGTGGCTAGCTGCACTTAGAGCAGTTTGTTAGCATGATACGAGTTTGCTACTGAAAACTTTCACTGAGCCTTACTTTAAAGATGGTGACACATCAACCCATGCAACAGTATTTTAGCAACTGTCTTGAAGGATTGGTATGACATACTAAAAAAGTAGAGTACCACTCTTAGAAATTCAAATGAATACCATATTCTTTAAGCTTTCTTTTACAAAACTAGTGTGAAGACGGAAATGTGAACTCTATGGTGTGCTTGGGCTACTTTCTTAATATTAATTATGTGATAAAGCAATATTAGCAAGTAGGTCATTGGAACTAACTGGGGAAAAAAATAATTTTAATTTCCTGCATGTTTGTTCATCACAACACACAAATCGTGGTTTTGTATCTGTTTGCCACTGCAGTTTTGTGCAGTGTTATATATATAAAATCAGTGAAGTATCAGTTTTGTTTTGGCATTAAAAAAGATACTCTACTTCTTGGTCTGTAACAGCTTTTTTTTTTCAGATTTTGAAAAAGGTCATTTGCAGTTCTTTAATGGAAGAATCTTACGTTTTCTTTTAAAGCACAGAAAATTAAGAATTTGAAGATAAGAGGCTGGAAATAGTTCTGAAACAATTTTTTTTTTTTAAAAATTTAAATACTACATTTGTGATTCAGGTTTGAATTCACAGGTCACCATTAGTTTGGCAGTGTTATTGCTTTTACTGTAAAATTATTTTGTAACTGCTACAGTCTGGGTCTGTAACTAATCAATTTAATACTTGCAGTGCTGAGCTCTTTAATTTTGAAAAAGATTGCTACAGTGCTGGTAAAGTGTAGAGTTTTGTTGTGTGCTGGCGTGTACCTGGATGCATCCCTAAAATACGAAATGGTAGGCAATATTAAAATCCACCATTATACCACATTAAGAAAAAAAAAAAGAATATGTGATAGCAAAAGGTTTGTGGTTCTGGAATGTACAGGATTCCGGGTTTATTTAATTTTAATAATTGTGAATAGATGCACTGACAAAGTTCAAATTATCCTGTTTCATTGTCCTGTTCAGGAGCTTGCCAGCACCTTCTTTTGGACTATTTCATCAGTTTCAGTGGGAAAAGGTGTTTGCTAAGAGCAATCAAAGACTTAGCAAACTTTCTTGAGAGCAAAACATCAAGATTCAAAATTTCAATCAACAGTGTGTTGAATGTAGCCTTGCTGGTTTTCAGCATCCCTGAAAAACCCGAGAATGAACAGAGTACTGTGTCTTCTGTGACAGATTTTTGTGTTGCTGTGGTAATCTTAACATGGCAATGGGAAGCTGTAGCATTACACAGAACAGGTTTACCATAATTGTTACACGCTATGTTTGTTGAGTTTTCTTAGAATTAAAATTAAGGAAAAAGAAAAAGAAATTTCACACAAAACATTGTTTGGTGTCCGTACTTCCAGTAAAAAGTAGTGTTGCACATAAGTTTGCGTTTAACTGTGCTTTGCTTTTTAAATGCAGATGGAAACAGATTTGGGATATCCAGGTGGCAAGGCAAGAATAATCCATAAAGAGTCTGATATCATTACTGCTTTTGCAGTCAATAAGGTGAGTATAAAGGAGATAGAATAATCTAATTGTGGTGTACTTCCACCTGATACACGGTCACATTGTGACTGGGTGAGATAGGCTTTGCCAGCCATCCTGCTGTTTTTAGCAGCTACAACTTTTAGCGGTCCCTTCTCAAAATTACCTTTTCATAAGCAGTTCTACTACAAATTGTCTTCTTTTTTCTCTTGTGCAATGGATTGATGGAAGGGAGGGTGGCTTCTACTTATTCTTTAGGCTTGTGTGTGGGAGTATTTGTCCTTTTCTATCAAACAGGAAGTAATCTTTCCTTCTCTGTTCAGTCACGTTCTGTTCAGCCTTCAGAGCTGGAGGAGGGGAGCCTCATTGCAAGCCTTGTAGTATAGTTACCTGTTGCTTATCCTCTGAGAAAAGCAAGGAGATACTTGAGCTGCTTGAGAGGTATAAGATGCAAATAGTGTGCGATACTATTCCACACGCAAATAAGCTTTAAAAGGGAAATGTCGAGTATAAAGTTACATAGATTTGTAGATGTAAATGTTTGGGGTTTGTAAATTGTGTATATTTGTGAGCAACATTGCCATAACCAGAAAAAAATAAAATAAGTCCATTTTTGAGGTTTCCTTTTGCATCTGTCCTTCTGCATGTTATTTTTTTTCAGGCAAATCGGAACTGCATTGCAATAGCATCAAGTCATGATATTCAAGAATTGGATGTTTCTGCAATTTTAGCTACTCAAATCTATACCTGGGTTGATGAAGAGATGGAAATAGAAAATAAAGGGTATATTTTCTTTGTTTTCAATATCACACTTGACTGTGCATAAATCAGAGTAACAAAACATGGTATTTAATGTTGCTCTTTAGAATCCTAATTTAAAATGTTTCTTTCATTTATAGGGCTGATGATTTCCTAGTTGTACATGCTCGTGATGATCTGGTAAATGTTCAGGGAACCACTCCTTATACTCATAGTAATCCTGGCACACCTATCAATATGCCTTGGCTTGGTAGTACACAAACTGGCAGGGGTGCATCTGTGGTAAGTCACTTGTCAAAGGTTCGCTTTATGTATTCTATCTACTTCTCTCCTTTTGTCTGTTCAGTCTTGCTCGTTATATTTTATAATTAACATACAACTAAATATAGCATTTCTGTGTAATCAAGGCAAGCTGGATTTTTTAATAGCAATTCACTTAATAGGTGAATTCACTTAGCGCTGCACAGAATTTAAGGGACACCAACTAAACAAGAAAAGCTTTCAATCAAATCATATATGCTTTCTTAATGCATCATTTAAAAGCAAAGAATCAGCATTTGGGTAAGAAGTTGCCCTATAAATTCTTCTTTAATGACTTGAAGCCAAATGGTCTATCTAAAAAGTATATATTCAGTACGTTTCAGAATATAAATTCTTAATGATTGGGTAGAAGTATTTATATGAAATGTTGTGGTAGCTTTTATTTTAAGCATAATCTTCAGCTTCATTCTGAGTTTTAGAAAGAGATCTTGTGTCTGGAATGAAGCTTGCCCCTGAGCAAAAAGCTATTAGGTTAGATTTAATTCCGATCAAATTATAGTTGTAGTCTGGCCATTGACATTCTTATCTTAGTTCCTGTGGAGCATAGATGCAGATCTCTTGATTAGCTGGCTGGGAGATGCTTATTTGGAGACACTTAAATGAGACGTAATGGTCATACAAGACACCAGCATCTCTCTGTCTTTCTGCACATGGAGTGCAGAAAGTGGAGTTTTCCTGAATAACCAAATGCATTACGTCTTGTGACTTGGCTGCACTTGCTGTCATTTAACAGTTCGAAGCAAGTCTGTAACTGGTGGCAGAATGAAATGACTGTATGTTAATTATGTAGTTGGCTTTTGAAAGTAGCTGATGAATAGGTGGAATAAATAAGGAATAAGCAGTATAAGAATGGTAATGTTTTCCACTTACGGAAGTGGGTATTGTGCCGGTACCTACACCTCTGCCTTCACTTTAGGAACCAGTGATCCTGGGTGCCAGTGTTACAGCTCTACTATCGTGATCAGGTCACTTCTACAAGTATTCTTTGAATGCCTTTGCCACTTTCTCCTGTCACTTCCATTTTTAAAATATATATATGTGTACCTATAGAATTTTTGTGTTTGTGTATTTCTCAACATTAAGTAATTGCATATTATTGCATATAATTGCATATAATTAATGTAAATGGTACTTACATGACCTTCTATTTTGCATGCAGTAAAATTTTCTTTCTAAATATATTTGGCTATGCTTGTGTGGAATGCATTTGCTGTTAAGCTTTGGACCTAAATTTTGTCTGGCATACTGTTTGACTGTGGCAGAGAACCAACCACAGCATAGAACGACACCTGCCCACTAGGGAGGAAAGACAGAGGTACCTAATGAAGGACAAAGTAAATGAAGGAAGAAATAGGGATTCTTGGGAGGAAATAGTGTTGCTGTGGAAGAACTTGAACCTGGAAGAAAAGCAGCTTCACTAAGACCTTTCTTTTGCTATTATTTGCTACTTTGTTCCTTCAGATCCTTGGTGTCATCTTTGCTTTTCCATATTGTGCAGCCCATTTAGTAGTTGTAGCCCACTGTTCTGTACCATCACTGGCTTTTCAGTCTCATCTTTGCTTCACTTTCATCAACAAGGGACACTCAGGCAGTTAACGTTTTATTAGCTGTAAGGTTTTTCTGTCACTCTTCGCTGTCTCCTGTCACACAGTTCGTACAAGGTAAGTAAGGTCGGTCGCCACCAGAGACTTCAGCCCAGTTTGTTTACCCAGTTCTTACAGGAGGTGTTTGTAAGAGAGTACTGAAGGAAATAGTGTGTACCTACAGCTTTGAAACTCAGGCAATGTTACCAACTGCTTGTCGTACAAGTCAGTGTGACTGACACCAATGTCTGCCAGTTTTAACAACTGGTGAGTTGGATTTTGTGTGCATTTTTATTTTTCAGTCTTAATGTACATTAGGCCCAAAGCACCCAACTCTCCCAGCAAAGCAACCATCAGCTGTTCTAAGGGGAAACTTGAGGGCTAGCAGTGTCAAATGTCAGTTACATTAATAATGAAAGTATTTGCATTTGATAATTGTACTTGTCTTCTAAATTGGAGATACTGCACCAGAGAGTTATGTTAGTGTAGCCTTTCAAAGGCACGTTTCTGTAAATTTGCATTTTTCTGAAGCGTAATCCAGCAAGGGTTAGGAGATCATGATGCGTGCTTATCTGTTGAATGGAGGAAGAAGACTTCCATTGACTTCTGGGTAAAAGTTAATAGCTGTAAAACTCAACACAGCCCTTCATTTTAGTAAAGAAATGGAGTGAACATGAATTACTAATTAGAAGATAAGTTGTGAGTTTAGAGAGTAAAGTATTGCAATTATAAGTGTATGTACCAATCCGTAAGTGTTTGAAGAATATAATTTTCTGTTGCCTTGTCCTAAATTTTAAAATGTATATATAGTTGTACCAAACCATTTGGCTTTTTTCCTTGACATTCAAAGTACTTAGAGAAAAAGAAAGGGAAATATGTATTTCGATATCATATTTTTTATCTTTAGAAAGTGTTGTGAAATGAACTTGAATAACTAAGGGGCATATGGCTTTCTCTTCAACAATGATAAAACTTTGAGAATTGAAAGATCTAAATCTGCTTCCAAAATGTAATTAAGAGGACTGCAGTTATTCCACTAATCCAAACCCTGCGAAATTTTGACACGAAAGTCGATTATTTCCCTCCAGAGTACTTTTCCTCATTTTTGTTTGCAAACTGATAATTTAGAGGGTATTTCTTTTAAACTCTATTGATCATATTTAGGAATATGAGGCTCATGAAAGTTTGTCATTCCTGCCTCCTTCCAGTTGACACCCTGATATAATTGGAGGCCAGGGCAGAATAGCATACTTGAAATACGTGATCACTATCTACTGCCCCATGACAAAGCAGTGTTAAAATAGTGTATAAAATTATAGCAGTTGAAAGTCACAGTTGGATTCAATGATCTTAAAGGTCTTTTCCAACCTGAATGTTTCTCTGAAAGTCATTCAGAGCCAGCTTGCTGCTGGTGTGTGGTAAGTGATAAGCTGCTGTGTCATGGCAATAACATTTCGTTACGTTTTCTCATTTGAAGTTAACACCTGCCACAAATATATATTTTGTCCTTCTCTAATGTTGAGGTAAATAATACATGCATGAGCAAACCAAATCCAACAAATCTCTGAGGAAAGACAGTCCTCAGTGTAGTCAGATACTTTTGAGAGCTATCAGGGCATAAAGGAATGAAAACTTAACTTTAACATACATTAACAGAAAGAAAAGAATGGAAGAGACATCACAGGCACAGGTGTATTTCCTTGATAAGAAAATCCCTACTGTTTTTTTCCTTTTGTGTGTTGAACATATAATTTAAATAGAGGGGGTTTAAATATAATTGTCTAATGTCTCCAGTCCTCTTCACACATTCAATTCTTCCCAGTAGGAATTAATAAAATAAGAAAAACAAAAATCTCGGTAATGCACTTTGCACAAAGCAAATTTTGGAATTTAGGAACCAACATGCTACTGAAAATTCATTGGATCTGTATTTGTGAAATTATAAACACTTTTGAAGAATTTTTTTTAATTTATATTTTTTTTATACCAGTTACACAGTATATTGCTTATTCTGGATGGTCACAAATAACCACTTTTCAATCAATGGCAATAAATTAACTAGACCTGAAAATAGATATATTCCTTCCTATTTTTTACTTCTGTTAAAGTTTGTTTACCTCTTTCTTTACATGCTTCTGCCTCTCTCTTGCTTATCTTACAATATTCAGGAATATTCCAATAAATTTAATGGAATCAGAAAGGAATTGGCAAGAAAAGAGGTAAGACTGCAGTCTAAGGAGTGTTTATATTTGGATCCATACATTTCTGAAGCAAAAGTTTAATATTTATCTAGATGTATAAAGCTGCAAAAGTGTTAACATCTACATTGTACAGGAAGACACTGACTTCTATCTGAATCTCTAAACCCAGTACTTGTTTTCAGTAGGAAATTTGATAGGAAACAACTCTGCAATCACTAATTATTCTCTGGTTTGGTAACTTTTTGTTGAGTAATACTGTTTAATTTTTTTCTTTTTTTTTTGTATATTTAACAGATGCTCAAGAAAGCCATTAATAATGTCAGAAGAATGGCTTCTCATCCAACACTGCCGTATTGTAAGTTCAGGTTTTTTTAAAAAAGAGAAGTTATCTAAGGATTATATATGTCTTACTCACCTGTTTCTTAGTGTGCTACTCTGTACTAGCACAACAATCTAGTATGTTTTGAAAGTTGTTTATAAGCCATACATATTGAAACTATTTTTCATTTTAAAAAACATTATGGAGGGATGTAGAATAGCCTTTAAAAACAGCAAAAAGTGCTGTATTTCTCTCTTATTTGTGACTAGAATGAAAGATAGTAGGAAAAAGGTGTGTTATTACCTCCAAGTAAGTAGCTTCGTATTTCATGAGCATCTAAATACAATTCTTAATCAAATAATGAATAACATGACTTTAAGTTGTAGTGGTACGTCCTGCTCCTACACCAAGCCAGATACTATGGTATAATTGTGGCACTAGTTACTTTGAGATAGTGTGTGTTTTCTTGAAATTATAAAAGCTACAACTCTTGTGAAAAGTCATGTCAATATTTTCTGTTGCAGACCTGACAGGTGCTCAAGATGGTAGTGTAAGAATGTTTGAATGGGGTCATGCACAGCAAATCACATGTTTTAGATCTGGTGGCAACTCAAGGGTAACTCGAATGAGATTCAATTACCAGGGAAATAAGGTAACTGACAAAATGCTTCTGTACACATTCTCTTCTCTTCTCCCCTCCCCCAATATAATTGTAAATTAGCAGAAACATCACATGTTTCAAATAGAAAGTATTTTCTCAAAATTGTGGGTATTTTCTCTGCAATACATACATATGTATTTACTATTACTATATATTTTCTTTCAGTTTGGAATTGTTGATGCTGATGGATATATAAGTTTATATCAGACAAACTGGAAATGTTGTCCACTTACTGGAACTTCACCTAAGCCATATTTGGTAAGCTGAAAACTAAATTAGTTTCCATAAACTTGTGGTGTGTTCCCTTACTTCTTTCCCCCTTTAGAATAGCTAGGAGAGGGCAAGGACTGTGCTGATAACCAGTATTAATCAAGATTAAGTTATGTATTGCTGCCATCCTGTGATCTGTATGACAGACAGGTTCTTACATTCTAATCACACTTACTAAGTGGAGAGTGGAAAATGTAACGTGAGATCTGAAATAACTTTAATGTTCATTGAGACTTGTCAGTGATTGTCACTTGTCAATTAATTGACAGTTACACAGGACTGCAGGGTATATTTCCATGAAAAACTAAGAGTCTTACAGGGCATACCAATACCTTTATATCTCATGTTCTTTGAATTTCTTTTGAAACACCTTACCTTCTCAAGGAAGTTTAATATTGCCTGCTTGCACAAAATAGATTGCTTTTTAATTAATAATTTCTAAATGTAATTTTTCAGACATGGCAGTGTCATAACAAAACAGCCAATGACTTTGTTTTCATCAGTTCATCATCTTTGATAGCTACAGCAGGATTTTCTTCTGACAACAGGTAATATCTGTTGTGATAATGCATAAAAGTGAAGTGGTGCCATATTTTCTTTCCTTTCCCCCACTCTGTTTTTTTTATGATTCTTCTTGAGCAGTTTAAGAGTACTTCTGCTTGATTTCTTGGTGGGAGGGGGAGAGAAGCAATGTTTGCAGCTAAATTCATATGCCTGTTAAAGGAGGTTAATAGGGAAGCACAAATATTCTGCTCATGTTCCATATGAAGAGGGGAAGTAAAAAGGGAGGTCCTGAGTGCTTCTGTCAGAATCCAGTGAAGGATATGTGGGAATGGCTTAAAGCTGTGCCAGGGGAGGTTGAGACTGGACATCAAGAAACATTTTGTTACCAAGAGGTTCAGACACTGGAACAGGCTTCCTTGAGGTCAATCCCCCAAAGTCTGTCAGAGTCTGAGGCATTTGTTCAATGCCCTTAATGACATGCTTTCACTCCTCATGCTTTCACTTCAGCCCTGAAGCTGTCAGATGGGTGGTGGATTACATGATCCTTCTTTGCCCCCTTCCAGCTGAACTATTCTGTTCTGTTCTACACACATGAACCTGTCTTAAATTATTTTTGTAGCTGTGGGGGGTTTGCATAGCTCTCCATTTCTCATTTGTTTTCATAAGTAAGTATTGATCAAAAAATATCAAAACCTGCTAACATTCTGGTGAATTCAGCTACAAAAGATTGTTAACATAAATCCTTTGTGGAAATAGCCAGTCACAGAATGATTTGTGTAGAAGGCATGTTCTTGCAGTGTATATTAAACTATGGAAGTAATGCGGGGTCTGCTCAAAAGTAGTCATTGAAAGTCTGTTTACAGTGCTTTTGTGCCTGAAACAACCTTTTTAAGGTGCAGATGACTTTTCAAGTGTTCAAAATACCTTAGAACATTTGTTGCTGAATTAAGCCATATTTTTTTTCTACAGAAATATTTGTCTTTGGGATACTCTGGTTTCTCCTACAAATAGCTTGGTGCATGGTAAGTAAAATACAACAACCAAAATGTATGACCACAGTATAAAAAGGTGTATTTGTGTGTCTGTCTTTATGGAAGAGTTATTGTGGGAAGTAATTTTAACATTGGCAGTAAAATGTCTTTCACCATTCTGTGTGAGTGCACCAGTGGGAATATAAAACCAGATTCTCGAGAAATTACTTGGTGTTCTGTATACATGATTGGTTTCATGGACATGAGCACCTTCCTTCACATACCTTCTGTCCTTGCACCACAAGTGCAAGCCAGACATTTCCATTCTTTTTTAAAAGGTTCTGGGCAGCTCCTGCTTTAGAACAGCTATTCCTCTAAGTAGAATTTTGGAGGTGCAATAAATATTTAGCTGGGTTTCATTAGCTTTATTACTAATATTTTGTTGCGTGTAATACAACAAATGCATTTCAATATCAGAAATAAGGAATTAAGATCAGAGTTGTGAACTCCGTGTACTTAAAGTATGGTGAATGCTTAAGTGTATGTGAGAGACTGATGGAACTTCTAAATGTAAATTCATAGGCCCTTTGAACTACAAAGTGCAATGTACCAAGCTGTGTTCTGGTAATTGTAATTTTCATTCACTTTTTCCACTCATTTAGGAGAGTAGACATATCCAAATAAATGTGAGTAGAAACAAATTAACAATAAAATGACCAGTGGAAACCTGCAAGAGATTTGGGCAAGTCATTTAGGAGGAATTTCTGATGGGCGTTATATGACTTAAAATAGCAAACAAATTATATTACTTAAAATAACAAATAAACCCGTTATTTTAATAGTAGATTATTAAAATGGTCTATTTCTGGTCGAGTTTGTGATTACACAGGGATAGAAAAAGGATATAATTTTTTGTTAATACAGATTTTAATTTCTTAATTTGAGAATACTGCAGCTTCAGAATGTCTGATGGGAACCTGGGTTTACATATATGTTGGTACTGCAATAAGTGGGCTGGGTGTGGGCAGTTGGATTATATCATCAAAGTCACTCTTGCTACTGTCTTGAACTATTAGAGGGTGATTGAAAATTGAAGTTAGTACTGTGTTTTATTTAAATTACTTTGCTTTGGCTTTCAGCTTTTACGTGTCATGATAGTGGAGCAACTGTGCTAGCATATGCTCCAAAACACCAGCTGTTAATATCTGGAGGCAGAAAAGGCTTTACCTGTGTGATTGATCTTCGCCAAAAGCAGCAGCAACAGTTACTCCAGAGTCATGATTCTCCAGTCAAAGCAATTGCTGTTGATCCTACAGAGGAGTATTTTGTCACAGGATCTGCTGAAGGCAACATAAAGGTATTAATGACGGGGAGGGAGCAGAGATGATGTGTACATTCGGAAAGAATCTTGCACAGGTGTGGAACCATCAGATGTCATATGTACTGCATTTGTTCTCAACTCTGACCTTCACATTAACTACTTCAATTATGAAATGTCAGTCTTACCTCTTTTTAATGCAGATACCTCTTTTTAATTTGTGATACCTTAGTGTCTATAATTCTCTATAGTTCCTATTACAGAAAATGAGTATTAGCGTTCCCTAAATGTGTCATTACAGATTGCTACCTGTTCTTCTTTTACAGTTATGGTCAGAAAAATAAAGGCAAAATACAGTGCAATTCCCCCACAATTCATTGCTGATGATTTTTAAGGTCATGATAATTATCCGTATAAGAGGTTAATGTTTTGATGCTCTTTCAGGTATGGAGTCTGTCTACATTTAATCTTCTTCACACTTTCATCAATGAGCATGCTCGACAGTCTCTCTTCAGAAACATTGGGACAGGAGTCATGCAAATCGAGACAGGACCAGGAAATCACATATTCTCCTGTGGTGCTGACGGAACAGTAAAGATGAGAATCTTGCCTGATAGATTCAGCCCCTTAAAGGATGTGTTAAAAAATGATGTGAAGTTTATGATCTAATGTTTTTCTCAGAATAATGAATAACATTCCCCTTCTGCCATCCCTGAAAATATTTTTCCTGGAACTAACCAACAAAGCAGATGCACAATGAAAGCTTGTGACACAAAGATGTTTTGGTTTTTTTTCTTTCTCCCCTTCTGCTGCCAACCCCCTATTTATTAATTACCTGGAGCTTTTAGTCCTGATGCACTAATGCCTTAAAGATTAAAAGGTCCTTCAGGTTTTGATTGTTGCCAAAAATACAAGCTAAATATTACTCCAAATTACATCGTTATAATATTATTGAGATGTTGCCATAGTGGTTTACTCTTTCTTTTGAGGTAGTTACACTCTCACCTGGAGTGTACCATCTGGGCATGACCTCTGCTTATATTCAACACCTGACCACCTTGTAAAAGCATGTCTGTCCTGATGGAGACCTTAGGTAAAGTTTTTTCACTGTGGCAACCTTAACTGTCTCACTTCTCAATTTGTTTAGTCAGCCGACAACAAAAATTTATACCTATGTGCAGAAGAGAAATAAAGTCTCCAGGAGTGAATACTCCTGGTCATGCAGGCATTCATATAATGAGACTCTCTCTCTCTCCATTCCTGAAATCCAGGCTGTATACCTAACTTGCCTGATCTCCTTTCTCTCATCTAGAGTATAAGAAGCTGAAGGATGTTCTGTAACTTGTCTTCTGTTCTATAGCTTGAATCACTGCCATCAGGATGGCAGGCTTACCTTTTAAAAATAAATATATTTTTAACCCTGAACACTCCCTTTACAAGAATAAAATGTAAATATGAATGGATATCTTCCTAGTAAAATAGTCAAGATTATGTGTGAAGCCTTAGACTTGATCAAAAAGATACAGGAAGATACTGCTTTAGGATATGGCACTAGAATTTCTTCAAAGACTATTTATTTAGATGTCTGTAGAGGAAATAAAAGAAAAACTGAACCTTATTTATTTTTTCTTTTTTTTTTTTTCCAGTAAGACTTTAATTTAGCCCAAAGATAGTTCATTCTTAGCACTTATGTTTGTCTGTTTTTCCTAAGTACTTAAAAAAAGGAAAAAGGAAAAAGTAGTTCAACAGCAAAGTACTTCTACACTGTCAGTCTTTCTTTCTTGATGTTTATGTTTACATCTGGTGTCAGATGGAAAGAAAACAAATTGGGAAGGATAGATGTAGAGGGTTTTTTTGCCAAAATATTAAACTGCATAACTTAAATGTTTGACCAAATTATTAATGCACAAGGCCTTTACTTTTTATTTTAGTCAGCTAAACTGTTTCTGTATGTGTTTTGGTTTACTTTTCCTTACTTGAGAGCTTGACAAAGGTTTAATTTGTAAATTAGATGTGAGGCTGGATTACTTGAATGCCAATGGTGTACTTTTTGCTAAAAGATATTTTGTGAAATATAGCACCAAGATATTAACTGTAAAATAAACTTGTCAAATTAGGAACTATGGGGATAAATAAAGCATAGCAGAAATGAAGGGCTTGTATAATGAACTATGTAACATTCTCAGGATGCTTTTATCTTAAGAATATAAAGTTGTTAAAAAAGATTTTGTAAAATGTATTAAGGTCATTTTAAATGTATGTCTCGCAAGTTGCAGTGCAAACACTATGAAGGTTTTTATGCACATAACCTGAATTTTCAAATTGTGCAATAAAAAGAATGTGAATGTTATGCCATGAAGAAACATGTGATAGCATTTCAAACTGGTACAGCTGTTCAGTGATTGAATTGTAACTGTTCTTCCTTAACGCTTACAGATTGAAATTGTACTTGATATCAAAACAGTTTAAGTACAGTGATGGACCAGAAAAGTGACTAAAAGTGACACCACCTTACAAAACAGACTTGCCCAATGAGTATGTGTTATCTGCTCAGTGGCTGAGTTTCTAATATACTTTATTCTTACAGAAGAAGGAAAACAGTGGAGTAAACAGTAGCACATTTCTTTAGTATCACCTGAGACCGTGACTTTGTAGCTGCTTATATACATGCATCAGTTTTATACATCCACTGAACTAACAAAGTTACATGTGTAAAAATCATGGCAGTATTACAGAATTATGTCCTTGATGTTTTGTCCTTAAATATTTATATCTCATTAGCTTTAATACTTCAAGCTCAATTCTATTGTACTGGCAATCACAAAAAGCTGTCTTAGCATCTGCAAAATGAGTAGATTTTATATGTAATTTGCCAAGACATACAGTGTTGTCATTTTTCTGAGTAAAGCTGCACTTTGAAAAATCCTGGCAAAATTATGATTATACCAGAAAAGTACTGACCGTGAACAAGCATTTTCAATAATATTTATAGTTACCATAAGCTATTCTCAAAACTAAATTATGTAAAATCACAACGTATTTGCCACACCTTTATAATCTTTCCAATAAATCCTGCAGAAACTCAACCTTCTAGAGTTCCATGTTGCTGCTATTTCATTTACACATCAGTTGTTCGCTTGCATATTGTTCATTGATGTCTAATTATTGTAAGACAAATTATCAGTAGCTTTCTTGTAATGGTGGAGTCAAAATGAGTTAAATTCTGTTGTATCTGAAACTTTTAAGGGGACACTGTCAACTTCTAATCTAGTCATTGGAGAAGAACTGAACTCAGAGCACTCTGGCTGTTGCCGTTAATTTCCACTGACTTTTGTCCTCCAGCAATTACTGCTTTTTCCCTGTTGCTATGCCAGTTACTCAAACTTAAGGATACTAGTGCCTATAGAGGTCCCTGTGCTTAAAGTGTGCATAAATTGAACGTAAAATTTGCCTTTGCCAGTGCTTAATCAATACTAATTTACTGCCCATACAAAATAATTTAGCTTGTAGTTGATAATGTCCCTTTTAAATGTCATAGACTGGGAGTTGTGACTTGTGTTTGTCTGTGTAGCAGTACATAATGCTGTCAGAGTGTGTCATTCTTGTGTTGCTAACCGATTCCATTACCTCAGATACATGATCCAAGTTCTTCATGGTTACTTCAGTAACTTGTGAAAGTTAAAACTCTGGCCATCTAGGTACTTAAACTGGCTTGCTGTGTGACTTTACACCAGAAAATTCTCAGCTGACAGCTGACATTGCAGGATGTTGATGGAGAAAGGTGGAATAGATGCAGATTTTGTACTGTGCCGTGGTGGTGCAGGGTGAGGTTGTACATGTTCTACTGCATTTTAGGAACCTCAGAACCAATTGCAGGAAATAAACTATGGAGATATCCTACACTAGGTACCCCCTTCCTATTAAAAGCACCCAGTGTTAGATTAGATGCAATAGTTATGAAAAAAGCAACAGTGATTATGGGGAAATAAACTTGGAGATGATATATTCTCCAAGGTGATTATTTTCAAATGTTTATTTTTACTAAAAATAGCAAAACCATAGCTAATGGCAGGTTCAGCACACTGATCAAACTACTTTCTATAAAATAAAATATTGATTTACCAAGTTTCTTAGTGTTTCTTATTCCTCCCATTTCTAGCTCTAAAATAAGCATGATTTGATATTTCTTTTTTTTAATGCCTTATCATCTCATGTTTTTTTATCTTTCCTTGCTCTAGCTTTTTGGTGTTTGGGGGGGGAGGGGTTGGGTGCGGTTTTTTCTTTTTTTTTCTTTTATTTTTTCTTTTTTTCAATGGAGTAGTAGCAGAACTGAATAAAACGAAATTATTTTCCAGTGTAATGCTGATGTAGTGATGGCATTTCCTGTTGTCTGCCACAACTTAGCCTTTGAAGCCCCTTTTCTGTTTCATTTAAGCTTGAAAACCTGTGAAGGTCTTGGGCAGCTTCACCCGCCTCTATGTTTCCACGTCTAGCAGAGGTACAAGGATGAATGCACCTGTAACAATCTGATTAGTGAGAGATGCCCCAGTTAAGGTGCAAATGAGACAAAATGCTGGTTCAACAATACTGACTTTATTTTGTAGCTTTTAGTGTGTAGGAGAGAGAGAGAGAGAGAGCACCAGCAGGAAACAGTCACCACCTGTTTGACCAGATCCAGCGCTGTCTTGTTGGTCCTTTTTCACTCTGGGCTTCTCAGTGGTGTGGTGGGGGGACCTGGTTCATTCTTCTTGTAGTACGTTCTGTGCAGAAAGGGGTGTTGGGTATACAAGATCAGACTCTTGACTATGAAAAGTTTTCACTATGCATTTTGCAAAAAAAGGACTTCATGCTTATTGTCCGCAAGTTGCATAGTTCTCTAGTTAGTACTCTGTCTTCCACTGGTTAATGATTCCATTGCTTCCTATGCTAATTAGTCAGTTCTTTCTCTTCTTTTGAGTCAGTGGTTTTCTTGGAGGGCTATGAGCTGGTGGTTGCAGTCTCCCCCTGCTGGAGTTACCTTTTATTCAGTCAGAGATGATTGTAGCATGATTTGCTGAATTGGATTTATTAGTGTCTTGGGAGTTCTGCCAGATGTCGTTGTGGCCCGTGCATTTTGCACTTCTTGTATCCACTGTCAGTGGTACATCCTTCTTCCCAAGCTTTGTTAACCTTCCCCTAGGTCATTGGACAGTACTGCTTTATACAGTCCAGGTTCCTGGTATCCACAGAGCCCTGTTCGGGGGTACTCTGGAGACTGTTGGTGGTTGCAGAGTCCGTCTGTCCCGTAACTTGGGATGTTCTTTCTTCGGTGATAGGTCTGTGAGCTGCTGCTTTTCACACAGTCTGTCCCAGTGGGGATGTATTGACCAGGTTGTGCTAACCAGATCTTGCCGCTGCCAAGCCTGGAATTAGCACCTTCCTGGCACAAATTCCTCTCTTCTCTGGCCTTAATAGCGCTTAAGACACGTACCTGTTCCTTAACCCCTAACAGCCCCTACGCGAGTCACACAGTGGCTGTGAGTAGAGCACGCATCTCGTCAGGCTCGCGGGAAGCCCCTGCCAAAATTTATAATACCTCGGCATGCAGCTCAGTGGATATAAACACTTTTATTTAGGCTTGGGCGAGAGGCGGCGCGGGGGTCGAGCGGGACGGGCGGGCCCCGCCCCGGCCCGGGGCGAGCGCAGGGCAGGGCAGGGC
>VZTI01000214.1:62681-96364 GCA_013397865.1 Struthidea cinerea
AGAGCGGCAGCAGGGCGGGCTGGGGCCCGGCGGCGCCCCCGGCAGCAACGGGGCGAAATGCGGCGCTGGGTCTGGGGCCGGGTCGCCGCCGCCTCCTGCCCCGTCGGCTCCCGGAGCCGCGCTCCAGGTGGGAGCTGCCCGGAACTACGCGGGGAGAGTTTCCTCACCGCCTTCACCGTGTTTGGGTGAAGGCTGCTCTGCTCAGGGACATCGAACCTCCGCTCCTCCTGGGCCAGCTTGTCGCTGTTCTTGCAGAAATGTTTCTGCTTTCACCCGGAGTGAGCCGTCCCTCTCGTTCGGGTGTGCTTAGGCGCGCACTGTACTGGATTGTACAGGACTGACCTGTAGCTCTTGAGACAGAGGCAAGCGTGGTGATGCAGCTGAAGTCTGCACAGTGATGCAAGACAAACTTTTCTGAGAAGTACCAGTTTGGCTTTGAAATACTACTAGCAAAAATCCTGACATTCCGCCAGTAGAATTAGTAGTATCTTATTTACATACTGCTAATTAATTAAGAGGGATCACAGTTCAGTGTGGGCTGTTCCTTTTTAGAAACCTGAATGGTCGGACCTTCCACGTACGAGATCTGTGGGTCTCTAGAGGTACACATTCACAGTCTTACCTGACCACGCTCCCGCGGGTAAAGCAAAGCATGGTCCAAGTGATGCTTCCCTCTCTCGGCACGTGTCTGGTTTCAGTTACGCTCCTTTGCAAGTTGTTTGTGTAACTGATCAGTGAAACCACTCACGTTACAAACTGCCTGGTCAAAACTGCTCCCAGCAGTCGTTTTCGCACTCTCTGGCTGGGTTGACTGCTGCCAACTCTGTTTATCTTTTGTCAGCTCTAAATAGGAAATTTGCTTTGAAGGAGCGTCGACAGTGGAGCCAAGCGAAAAAAAAAAAAAAAAAAATTCTAGAGGGGAGGAGTGTTGTGGTGGAAAGAGGTCCAAGACCTGTATTTGGAAGACAAAACTTTGTGAACTTGGAACATGCTTAGAAGCAGGAAGAAGGAACTAAAATGTTCTAGTACATTTACATTTAGTACTGGCACTAAAACCTTCTAGTACATTCAGTGTCATTATTTCACCTGAAAGCAGATTTCACCTGGTACACTATTGAAATAGAAGTTACGGTGCAGATCTTTGCAGGAGCACAGAACACTGCATCTTGAAATGGAAGTTGCTCACTGTTTGCCCTGACAACAGGAAGCTGCTCATTTCCGTTAAATAGTAACTAGCCTAATCTGACTAAACCTAGATTTCAGTGTGCTTCATGGCTTAATTTATCTGTTTTGAGGTTTCTTTAAGTAGTTGCTGCTAGGTAGAGAATAATAATTGCTGCTTGAAAAGGCTGAGCAGATAATCAAATGGTTGAGAAATCTCAACTGTGGTCAATTTCTTGTTTTGGTACGGCAAGGCAAGTCCTCCAAGTGATGGACAGTAAAATGTCCAATTGTCACTAAAGCAGATAGTGCATCCTTACAGATTAGTTTTGTACAAAAACCAGAAATACTGAACAGCAATGCATGGTATGTAAACAGCAGCTGGTTTGAGATAAGTTGAGTTTACCACATAATAGAGGTTTGGGGCTAGAATTCGCCTTTATGTTTTTTTCTTAATTCTTGTACATGAAGAGTATGAAGATGAAAAGGAAAAAAGTCACCAAGTGGTATTTGTCATGATTTACCATTGTATATATCCTTTTAAATTGCCTCCTTAATCTAAAAGGTTGGTATTATCTTTTCCATCGTTTATTTCCGTATTTATTACATTCTAGCAGCCTTGACCACTGTCTTAGTAAATTTGGTTACAGCTTCTTACATCCCTAAGATAAATCACAAGGCAAGTAGACGGTGCTCTGCTTCTTTTCCTTTTGTCTTTCTTTTCCCACTGCCTTTGTAGGTAGGTTTCTTGTCATTTTTTACATTTTCCCTATATTAGACAGATAATTTAAACTACTTTTATCGTCTCCCACTGACAAATTTCTTACACTGTGTTTAAGTCACATTTTGTGAATCAGATTGATCTGATGAACAAAACAAAATTTTACTGAAAATTAAGTATATAGGAAGAGTTTTTTTATAGGGAAAGTATTCTTTGTACGCAATATATCTTGAACAAGTGTCAAGACAAATTCCAGTAATGTGTACCTCGATGTGACAGATTCTAGTGCTCTTGGGTTTTTTTGGAGTATCAATACACAGACTGTGGTGCTCCAGGAGCTATGATTTAATGTCAGAGTAACTTGGGGACTTTTTTGGGCTGATCTGGGGGATTTTTTGTGTCCACGTACTGACAGTCATGAGCAACCATGTCGTCAATTCTATAAGCAATAAAAATGTTTACAACATTCTTCAGCTGTGATGTAGTGCAAATTCTAGGCCTCTTTATTTGATACTGGCTTTTCACTCACTGAAAGTGAGTATGGCTTGAAATTAGTGCTTTGTTCCTCTTTATGCCTCCAATGTCATCAGAACATAAGACCCAGAGTAAATGTGTGTTCAAGTCAAAGTTAAGACGGCATTTTTCAGTTAAGCATGAGAACGAGAGGTTTCACACAGCATTTTTACATTCTCTTTCTCAAGTAATGTTTTGCTCAAACCAGAATTTCCTTTTTTAACCTAGAGATTCATCTCACCCCCACTGAGAAGCAAGCTCTGTGCTCTGAGACTGAGGTGTGTAATTTGCAGAGCAGTGGTAGCACTTGGCTATTTCCTTAGCATCCCTAACAAGTCTCAAAGAACGGGAAAAGTGTGGAATACAGGATTTGTATTAGAAGCTGTTAATCCTGTGTGTCAGGTGCTGATGTCTGAACTGATCATTGACACTGTCAGTTCAAGCCACAACGTCGCTTCTTTCTTAATTTCATTGTGGTGGTTTCTGGAATCTCTGTAGTAAGGCAGGTCCATGAGATGGAGTATTAAACAAAATACATAGCTTTTAAATTACATGAGTTAAAGCTATTCTTTAATTTCAATACATTTTTGTTTGGAAATCCAGATAATGAACAGTAAGTGTCTCAGCCCTTGAGCAAACCTTACAGGGACTTAAAAGGTGTTACATGAGTTTTTGATGATAAAACCCTTAGTTGGCATGGATAAATTGTATGTTGAGGATTAAGTCTGGAAGACATTAGTACCAAAATCTGCATTTCTTTTAATCTTTTCTCACTAACTAAAATCACATCTTCTTCTAAACTTTAGTTTTAAATATGCCTAATCCTGGTCCAGATGTTGGCTTAATCCAACATCTCATATTTCTTCCAGAAATAGGGTTGTGTGTTTTTAAATAACTGTTTTTGAAGCTCAGTTTATATAATGGGATCAACAAAACTGGACACATTAAAACCTGGCATTTTCTCCCACTTTAAGGAATAATGCAGTGAAGAAAGCAGGAGTGCACTAGTGTTGGCCTTCAGAAATCAGGCTGGGTGCAGTTGTAGCTAGTTATTTGGATACATGTCTGACCCTGTGTGATGGTTGATAACTCCTCTGAGGGAGGTGTGTGTGTGTGAGCAGTGGGCTGGGCTCTCTACCTTCGCAACAGAGTGTTTGGTCTGTTCTGTACCTGTGTCTGGAGACCCCAGAATGAACTGGTGGAACTTCCATTTGCCATATCAATTTGGTATTTATTACTGGATGAATTGCAAAATTTTTATTGTGTGTTGTGTTTAAGCCTTTCTCAACTTCATTTTTGTTGTAGTGTTGGAACCTTACTGGAGCATGTCTGGATGATGTGCCTGTGCTAAGGAGGTCTTGAGAGGAATTCAGGAAATGGCAGAGCAAAGCAAACTGTTTTAAACAGAACTGGCACCTATAGTTGAAGATTTTACATGCTTGCTTCTTCTAGTGTCTTCGTCTGGTACTTGTAAACTAAATTTCTGGCTATCCAAGTATTTTTATAGAGGCAATATATTTTTTTCTTGTTTGTTGTTTTGTCTGTGGAAGTCACTGGGGCTCAGTTATATTCAGGGTGAACTGTAAATAACTGAACTGAAGAAAAACATGTAACTGTAGTCCATGTCATTCCTCTACATACTAAATACATGTAAAAGGAAAGAATATATTAAACTTTAAGGTATTGAGAAGCAGAAAAATAAGCTCCAAAAGGAGACAGCCTATGCCTGCATGTCATTATCTGCTGAGGTATTTGTCTCTTGAGCTTTGAAGTTGAACACCTCTCTTGTGAAGGAAATAAAATTCACTGGTTACCAGTAACTGATTGTCCTCTCCAGCATATATATGACACACAGATAGTGCTGTAATTTGGCTGTCTTGAAAGGCATTTTAAGTAATAATAAGTGATCCAGCGAGGCAACAAAAAATATGCCTGTTAGGTAAAAAAGTGTTTAGGAAGGAGATAATAATTTTATTCAAATACATGCTAAATTGAAATTTATCAAAAAAGAAGTTACCACATTTGAATTACTGATTGTGCAATATGATGTGTGTAACCACTGTGATTCCTTGAAGAGGAATTTCCCTTTAACTTCCAGCTGAAGTACGTTGGTTTTGACCCAATTCCTATATACCAGTGTTGTCCACTTCCAATTTGATGCATAGTATGGAGCTATCTAAAGTATGTTGGCATTACTGCAGAATGTTATATTTGCCTGAAGAACTTACTTTACCTAGAAGTACAGCTGAAGTTCTGGAAGTTAATCTTGAAATCCTGAAAAAAAAGATATTAAGAATTGGGCTTCAGATGATGAGGAGCGTTCTCTGTCAAAAGTCTGTTTGGTGTATGTGCTAACTAGCACTTCCAGCCTGAATATATTGCTGCTCTCAGTTCTGAAAGAAATAAAAGTGTAACTTCTTGCTTTTGCCAGTTCTGCAGGAGTCTGAGACATAACCAGGTCACTGCTATCACTGGAATATTGTTGATGGGATGGGGATAAAATAATATCTACTGGTTTCTTACAGACATGGGCACTGAAAATATTACACTTTATATTGGAAAGTATAAAAGTAAAGGATATGTCTGGGCCCATAAATCTTCTGTTATGTTCCAATTTCAAAAAGTGGTGTTTGCAGCAAGTCCTTTTCATCCATAAATGGTCCAGTGTATAGCAGAAGGCTTATCCTCAGCAGCTATAAATAGTGAAATGCTCTAAAATGTGATTCAGCTTTTTTGTTGCAATGTCCGAAGTAAATAACTGCCTCTTGAGTTATGGAAAGCGTTCCAGTGTGTAGTGGGTTGACCCTGGCTGGATGCCAGGCACCCATCGAGCTGCTCTATCACTCGCCCTGGTGACTGGACAGGGGACAGAAACTAGAACAAAGTGTTCAAGGGTAGAGGTAAGGACCAGGAGAGATCATCCACCAAACAGTGTCACAGGCAGGATAATGAGAAGTTAAGTAAATGTTAGAAACACCTTCCCACCACCCTCCCTCCTTCCCAGCTCTACCTTCTCCCCTCCAGCGGTGCAGGGAAATGGGGGATGGAGTTTACGGCCAGTTCATTTCACATTTCTGCCACTGCTCAGGGAGATGAGTCCTGCTGCTGCTCCAGTGTGGGGGCCCTCCCACAGAAGACAGCTCTCCAAGAACTTCTCCAATGTGAGTCCGTCCCATGGGCAACAGTTCTTCACAAACTGCTGCAACAGGGGTCACTCTTGCACAGTGTACAGTCCTTCAAGGACAGGCTGCTCCAGCATGGGTCCCCCAAAGGGTCACAAGTCCTACCAGGAAACCTGCTCCAGCACGGGCTCCTCTCTCCACAGGTGTGCAGGTCTCTGCCAGGAGGCTGCTTCAGCACAGGCCTCCCATGTGTTCACAGCCTCCTCTCGGGCATCCAACTGCTCCGGTGTGCGGCTCCACCATGGGCTCTGGGTGGATCTCTGCATCCCTGTTACCTCCATGGCTGCAGGGCCACAGCTGCCTCTCCATGGGCTGCACCACAGGCTGCAGGGGAAGGTTTGCTCCAGCACCTGAGCACCTCCTGCCCCTCCTTCTCCTCTGACCTCGGTGTCTGCAGATTGTTTCTCTCACATGTTCTCACTCCTCTCCTCTCAGCACGTTTTCATCTGCCCAATAACCTTTTTCTCCTTCTTAAATCTGTTATCACAGAGGTGTTGCCATCCTTCCTAATTGGCCCAGCCTTGGCCAGTGGCACATCTGTCCTGGAGGCTGCTGGCATTGGCTCTGCCAGACAGAGAGGAAGCTTCTCACAGAAGCCACCCCTGTAGCCCCCAGTACCAAAACCTGGCCACACAAAACCAACACGTAGTGCTATTTTTATACTAACAGTTATGAAGGGGATTTTGGTGCTACTTTGCCTTGGGGAGCAGAGAAGAAGTTGCTGCTATGTTAATTGCTATTAATAAAGCATCACCATTTAATATGAAATGCATTTTTGAGCTCTCTCTTGTATATCATGGTTAACTAATATGAAATAAGTAGCAAAACCATACCTCCATCTTTTGCAAAACCTTTGGTAGATGGGTTTTTTTGAGTGTTTACATACTGTGGTTTCAGAATGTAGAAAAGAGTAGTTTGGTACGTGTGACTTTCTGACTCATCTGCTGCAGATGGTTCTCCCCGAGTGGTAGGTATGTGCATGCCTAAAAAAGATAAGGTAAGCCTAGTTAAATGGCCTGTAATTAAGCCCTGATTATTGAGTTGGTTTTGGAGTATTCATAATTAGATACGTGTTTGTTTATGATATCCTTCCACTTCTCAGCAGGAGGTTATTTGTTTTGTATATATTATATATGCTTAATTATATATACTTAGCCCATTTTCCTTAGTGTATTAAAGTAATTTTCAGGTTCTGCAGAAGAACCTTTGCCCACCTTCAGCTAGTCCCACATCCTTCCTCCTCAGTTCAGAACATAAAATATGCATTTTATCAGCTGCACTTCAGATGACTTTAATTTTATGCTTTACAAGGTGAAACAAAAATGAACAACAACTGTTCAGGAAATTTTTTTAAAATTCCAGCTCATCATGGTGTTTTATTGTCAGCAACTGTTGATATTAAGTTTTTGTTTAATCCTGATATGTATAGTACTGTCTTTATGACTAACTGCAGAATTGTTTTATTAAAAAAAAAATCCTCTTCTGAGGAGACATTGTTTGCCTTTATGTCTTTGATATGGAGGAAAATATTTTGCTACTGTTGGGCCTCCAGCTTGTAGTGTTTGGGATTCCAGACATAAAATCTGTGTCTCAAGTACTCTAGAGTTGATCTTATTTATAGTATTGCTAGAACTTTCAGTGTTATCTTTTTGGTATGACTGGAATGATTTTGTAGGCAGCTAAGTGGGGTTTAGTGAAAATTAATTATGGTTTTTATGAGATTAAAAAGTAGAAGTTTTTTGCAAAAGCTACAGGAAGGAGGACAAGAGGATAGAGCAAGAGAGACAAATCTGAGCATGTTGTAGGAGCCTTGAAGTTTGCTTAGTTGCAAGTCAAGTTAGAAGAAGGTAGTTGATAACTTTTATGTTAGTTGTGGCTAGCATTACAGTGAAACAGGGAACAAGAAAGCTCAAGGACTTTTTGTATCTGTGCTGTACTTGAAATTTTTGTGTAACAAAATCAAGAAGCTGTGCTGTTTCATTTTGTTAACCTTGTGATGCAAACTGACGGGCCTGCATTTGAGCTAAAGGACAGATTTGCATTGGTGGCATAATGGGTTTAATATTTCAAATTTCTCCCCCCTCCCCTTGTAACTGCTTATAAGTTAATAAAAGCAACTGTATACAATATGTGAAGTTCATTTTCATGGTTATCTCCTCTGAAGTCTCAAGTGGATTCAAGATGGGTGTAGCAAAGTTTTTCTTTGCTACAATTTTCTCTTCATTAAGAGCAGCCCTGTGGGGAAAGCCTTGGGGTGATGGTTGATGGAAAACTCAGCATGGGCCAGCGGTGTGTGCTCACAGCCCAGAAAGCCAAACATGTCCTGGGCTGCACCAAAATCAGTGTGGGCAGCAGGGCAAGGGAGGGGATTCTGCCCCTCTGCTCTGCTCTGCTCTGCTCTGCACTGCTCTGGTGAGAGCCCACCTGCAGAGCTGTGTCCAGTTCTGGTGTCCCCAGCATGAGGAGGACATGGAACTGTTGGAGAAAGTCCAGAGGAGGGACATGAAGTCAATAAATAAATGGACTGGAGCACATCCCCTACAAAGCCAGGCTGAGAGAGTTGGGGCTGTCCAGCCTGGAGAAGGGAAGGTTGCATGGAGACCTCACGGCAACCTTGCAGTATCTGCAGGGGCCTGCAGGGAAGCTGGAGAGGGACTCTTGATCAGGAACTGTAGTGACAGGACAAGGAGTAATGGGTACAAAGTGAAAGAGGGGTAATTTAGGTTAGGTATTGGGAAGAAATTTTTTACTGTGGAGATGGTGAGACACTGGAACAAGTTGCCCAGGGAAGTTGTGGGTTGTCTCATCCCTGGCAGTGTTCAAGGCCAGTTTGGATAAATCCTTGAACAACCCGGTCTAGTGGGAAGTGTCCCTGCCCATGACAGTGGGGATTGGGACTTGCTGATCATTAAGGTCCATTACACCCCTTAAGATTCTGTGATTCTATCTTCCTGTGATTTCCAGTGGTTTCAGAATGATTTAAACGCACTGAGGGGAAGCTGATGGTCGTTCTCTGTTTGACTACAGTTTTATTTTCTTGTATACTGAGTGGTATTTAAAGTTACTGTGTATAAATTACAGGATGCTTTAGCCTCTTCTCTGAGGAACTAATGAAACAATACAGATCTGTTACTATAAGCAGTGGAGTAGGAATCTCGATACTTTTGTGTAGCTGACAGACCTTTTTTTTGCTCCTGTACTTGACAACTTATTGAGAGGCGGAATTTTTTCTTGTTTGAAGATCTCATTCTAGAAATGGTTTGTATGATACACTTGTATTGCCATGAATTTCATATCAAGATCCCATTTGCTATTTTTGTGAATTCAATTGATTATTTCCAGGCATATTTACTTAAATTGCTCTCCATTAAGCTGTAGTACTTCAGTGTATTAGATTACCCTCATGTTAAAGAAATAGAAATATTCAAGTCTTGTTTTGATTGGAGCTTTTGAGAATTTATTAGATGTTACAGGTAGAGTTGAATAGTAGTAGAAATGTGATTAACATTTGAATTGTAGAAAAATCTGTGTAATCCAGGCAGTGAATTTGTGTTGTATTGGTCTGCAAAACACCACACTGGTCAGTGATGCAGAAAGTGTGCTGATTGTGACCAAATGCTTTTGTGCAGGTTTGCCAGCAGTATTTGCTGTACAAGTGGTTTTGAATATGCAGGTGGATAGTTTAAAGTCACTTGAAATGTCAGTTTTGTTGTTAATACCAGGAGGATAACTGGGGAATAGATAAGGGGGAATAGTGAGTGTGAGGTCAGTGATAGGCAATAAAATTCTGTATGCATTTTTATTTATTTCTGTAAGGTGTGCTAGTGTTATCTCAGGTGATTAACGGTTTACACATTTCTTCTGCTTCAGATATTACACTGGATAGTATAGAGAGCCTGAATTGCTCCAAAAAGATCCATCTGCTGAAACTATGTTCTAGGCAACATCAGAAGATGGAAAGCACAGGACATGGTCCTTACTGTTGACTGCAGCTTATACGGTGCTGTCCGTCTCGTCTGGGATCCCTAAACATTGGTTGTTTGCCTGTGTTTTCCCATAAACTTTGTCCAAGTTGTTTGTTGTTACCTGTAGTTTTTCAGAAGTTTCTTAGCATTTCAGCATACTCATTTTTCTAATGACTTGATATAAAATTTAAGGCCTTTAAAAAAACCCAACTGTGTTTGTGTAGAGATCCTGCTTTACAAGGAGTACCAAGTTCTACATATCAAGCCAGGTATTTAATTTCAGTGATCACAGAACAGGGTGTATTGAAAAAATTTTCAGAGTGTTTGGGTCCACTTGATGAGGATTCAGCATTTGAGACCTATAAAACCTCTAATTGCCTAAAACCAGAGTATGTGCTGCTTTTCTGTACACAGGAAACCATGTCCCAAAACCAACCCTGCTTTCTGCTCAAGTACAAGAAGTTATATGTATGTGACTGATGTTGGGGAAGGAGAGTGTGGGGTTACAGTGGACTTTGATATTTAGTTTTAAATTATAGGAAAGCTCACCTCTCTACTAGCCAAGCTTAAATGCAGCATGCAGCATTTAATACTCTCTAAGTTTCACAGCTGTGCGTGAGAAAAGTAGTACAGAAGTCCACAGCTAAAAATGCAGTTGTGACCTATTTCAACTTTGTCTTAAAACAATGTTGTTTGAAAAGTGAATACCTACAGCACAAATCTGAAAGGTGGTGTTCTGTGTCTTGATGGCAATAAATACATTGATGGAGAAGAGTGGCAACTAACAGATAGGCAAAGGAATAAATGATTAGCTAGGAGGATTAAATTCAGAACTTGATCAAATCAAATACTGGAATAAAGATTAGGAGAACCTTGAGAAGCTTAAATGAACTTCCTGAGATGAAAAACAAAAGACTGAAGAGGGGGGAAAAAGCGCGTGTTTAAGGCTTTATTTTTTCTTAATATGAAGAACTGGGTAACACCATAATAAAATAAGCTAAAGCTAATAAAACATTTCACAGTGCCAGGCAGAAGAGAGGTCTTTTTCAAAGGCTCTTCGTAGAAGAGAAGTGGTTTAGATACCCAGCGTGACAGTCTGAAACTATCTGATCATGCAGCTTTTTTTCTGTGCTCAGTGAACTAAGGGCTTGCTCTGTGAAAGTGGTAGAATCACTGAACTAAAGCTTTACTGGATTTTTTTTGGGGGGGTGGCTATGAGCTGAAAACATGACAGTAAAAATGTGTTGAAGGCTTGCTGGCTCTGGAGCACTTCAGAGCATGCACTTGCCTCAAGAAAAGCTGTCAGACCCGTCTGTACCATTACAAGGAGCTCACAGCTGGGGCACATCTCTCTGTGAGGGTTGATCGCTGGCGTGGTGCCACAGGGGTGTGTGGAGCAAAAGCACCTGAAGTGCCACGCGTGCCGTGGGCATCCCGCATCGTTTGGGGTGGTCTGCAGGGGGGCAGGCACATCACACAGGGTGCCTTGCAAAGCCCTCACCGTGTCCCCAGAGTGTGGTTCCCCACCCTGGGAAACCACCTGCCTTCAGCAATGGTGCAGAATCAGACAGGAGTGTTTGTGTCCCTTGTGTTAGGTGGGTGGCCAGGTACAGATCTCATGAGGCTGTGCTGGCAACAGAAGCAAATAAACAGTTTGATGTCACACTAACAGTGTGAAGAGCTGTGACCATCGCCTAATTTCTTCTGCTCAGCTAAATTCGAAGTTCCCTCAAGGGCAATGCTACTGGGTCTGACTAATTTGGAGGCAATTTGTTCAGGTGCTTAGTGTTGCTGCAGTGTAACCCTGAAAATAACATGCCTTAAGCTTGTTTATACCTTAAATAAGACTGTATTATAATTATGATGTTCAGGCTCTGAAGCGAGTGCTGCTCGTGGAAAGTTATGTGTCCTGCTAGCAGAGGCCCTTTGTAGGAGCTGGGAAATCCTGTTCTCTGGACAGCCCCCATCCCACTCTCAACGCCCTCTACTGAAAGAAACTACTAGAAAAACAGTAACTTTATCCAGAATGAAACATGCAAAGGACTGTTAGGTCCTGCTAGACTTCTCAGTGAAAAAGCACATTGTAGCATTATCTGCTCTGTTCTCCCTGAGTGGCCTCCGAGCAAGGTCCGGGACTCTGGGAACCTGCAGCAGAGCGCAGCACTAGGTGACTGTGTCCCAAAAGTTGTGCTCCTGTGTCTGAGAACTTTGGCTGAATACAGCAAGGTTTGAAATGGGAAATAGCTGTCTGTGCAACTGCAGTTATTGTGCAGCAGTTGTTCTGTAATACTCAGTGTCTGGCAACTTACAGCAAAACTAACTCCTGTGTTGGATACAAATCTTGAAAATTTCAAGATCCAAGATTGCATCAAGGGAATAAAAGGCAGTCAAGTGCTTCAAAACCATAACATCTTTTTTGCCTCCCTTAAAATTATTTCAAGGTGTGGTATTTATGTGTAATTTAGTTTTTATCTATAAACAGACATTGACAGAGTAGTTCTGTTACTTGAAATGGGAATCCTGAGGAGGTTCACAAATCCATATAGTTTAGGAAAAATGTTAGCGCAACGATATTTTTGCAGTCTAGCCTAACTGCTGAGAAAAGGTGGGAGGATAAACTGATGAAGTTACTCTAACATAAGCTAGTGAAACAAGAAGAAGAAATTCAAAAACTGTGGAAAGA
Source organism: Struthidea cinerea (assembly GCA_013397865.1). Lineage (NCBI taxonomy): Eukaryota > Metazoa > Chordata > Aves > Passeriformes > Corcoracidae > Struthidea > Struthidea cinerea. Next base: position 74,907 of record VZTI01000214.1, read on the forward strand.
CTTCAGGCAATAGCTTGTCAGCTCCCTTAGTACCTTCTTCTTTTCAAGTGCTCTAAAGGAAGTCAACCGATTAGTTTTACACCCATTTCTTCTTGTAGTACCTCTGGCACTATCCATGTACATGTATACATATGAATGCTCACTCTGACTAGCAAATTTTGTAGTTCCTCTTTTTTATGTGCTCCTTCTATGCAGAGCTTGTACTTAATTCTTCTTTCCCATGCTCTTCTCCTGAAAACCCCCTGGAGATATTTGAGTAGTGTAAGGTAAAGGCAGTCCAAGATGTCCCAGTAAAAAATAATTATCACTAAACGAAAATGGGTTCCTCTTTGAGTACACAACATCTCTTATTGACAGTGGAAGTGTGTAAGTGAATTAGTGCTGGTGACTGTAAAGCTGGTTGTGTGATTCAGGGTAAATATCCTCCAGATATTGTTGTCTGTTTTGAACAAGTCTAAACCAAGCTGAAAAGAGTCTGTTGGAGGAAACCTTTCTCTGTGATGCTTTAAATTCCTTTTGCTTTACATGATTGGAAGAGTTCGTACTTCTCTACATAAAACTTCTTTCCAAACTGTCAAACAGAATAATTTAATTTCTATTGTGTTTTGCCATAATTCAGGTGAGGAACTTTCAGTAACTGGCAATATTAGTATTAATTGAGATAGTTTTCTTACATAACATCAGGTTTTTTACACAGTTTAGGAGGTAATTCATACCAAGCTAAACCTTGTTATACACAGGAATGTTTCTCAGACATCTAATTGTAATGTTTATTTATTGATTTGGTTCATTAACTGCCATGTGCTCTAAAAGTTGTTTTTCTGCCTATGATTCATATCTCTTCTCTCGATTTTCTTTTTCACAGAGTGACAAATCCAGACACAGTTCTCTAAATTTCTCTGTAACAGTTGCATGTAATTACATGTACATCAAGTAAGAGTAGTACGTCTGAGGAGTGTTCTGCTCAGTATTAATAACGTACTGAAACTACTATGATTAAATCTTTTCTGTGCTTGGGACCACAAGTTAAATTTCTTCTCAAAACTTGATTTTTCCCTTGTTCTTTCAATGTATTACTCTTGGAGTGAAGAAAGTAGCTCAAAATATTCAGACCTGCATTTTCATTCATAGATCTTTAAATATTTTCTTAAGCAAACTTTATGCCTATATTTACTTGAAAAATGCCTAGTGTAGAGATAATATCAGCATGTTGGAATTCTCCTTATTTCTTTGACTATGTTCTCCCATTTTTTCAGAATCATAGAATGCAGTGGATTAGACGGGACCTTCAAAGACAGATTAGGCCTAACCCTGGCCCCCATAGTCATCAAGGACATGTTTCACTAGATGGTGTTGCTCAAAGCCCCTCCAGCCTGGCTTTGAACACTGACAGGGATGGGGCATCCACAACTTCTCTGGGCAATGTGTTCCAGAGTCTCACCCTCATGCTAAAATATTTCTTCCTTATACCTAGTATAAAACCACTCTCTTTCAGTTTGAAACCATTTAACCTTGTCTGGACACTGTGGACTCAAGTAAAAAGTCTTTCATCCTCTTTCTTTTAATCCCCCTTTAAGTATTGAAAGACTTGAAAATGTTTGCCCCAGAGCCTTTTCTTTGTCCCTGTGACGTACGGAGAACGGCGAGTAACGACACAATCCAAGTTCAGGAAGAAAGTAGTTATTTAATTAATTAAATTTGATTTATATAACTTGGTTCCCAAAGATGACAGGAGGTTATTGAATCTTGGACCAGCCACCCCCTGTCCTGTTGGCCAAAGCTCACAACACCTACTTCAAAATATTATTTCACTGTGTACCATAACAACTCTGAAAAACAGATCCCAGGTGCACAGATAAAACCCAGTTTACAAAAACCCGTAGCAGTGTTTATCATAGCTTTCATGAGAACCACAGAGCTCTCACAAAATGCTGCAGAAAGCTGAAAAATTTCTCTACCAAAGCTTTTCAGCGTCTACATTTCTTCTCTAGGCTGAACAACCCCACCTCTCAGCCTGTCTTCATAGGAGAGGTGCTCCAGTCCGTGGATCATCTTTGTGGCCTCCTCTGGTCTCCCTCCAGCAGGTTCACATCCTTCTTGTGCTGAGGGCCCCAGAGCTGGATGCAGCAATCAAGGTGGGAGTAGAGGGGCAGGGTCATCTCCCTGGACCTTCTAGCCACAGTGCTTTTGATGCTTTTTGATGTCTTTCCGGGCTGCAAGGGCACACTCCCATCTTATATCCAATTTTCCCTATTTTTGTTTTAGATTTTGTTGCATGCACTTGACCATATTTACAGCTCACACCTCTGTCAATAATCTGTGCAGCTTGAACGTTACAGATGGACAATAGCTCGTTCCAGAAAGAAAGAAGGGAAGGCCCCGTAATGAAAGTCACAAACGGTTCTGCTTCAAGTCCTGCCAGTCCGTATTCTTTTCAGGGAAAGTTTGCCTAATGTTATGAAAAACAGTGCATGGCCTTAATCCTCTAGGAAAGACTAGTAAGGTGAGAACAGTGAATGCAGTTGTGTATCTGTGCCAGGTGACAGGCTCAATGGCTTTGACTACATCCCAGTGCATCCCAGTAAGAAGTTTCGAGGAATATTTTATTATATTTGTGATTTTTCCATGTTTAGAATGACAAGCAAGTGAAAGAGTCTCATTTCCAAAAAGAGATGTTCTTAGCTAATGCAAAAGAAGATACAGTTTGCATGAAGCTTAATTAATTTAACAAGTAGCTGTGAAACTTCCAGATGATTCTGGTATCATGAAAGTGTTTAAGAATTTCTGGGAAAAAAATGAAATCTACATTAGATTTCTAGATGATTTTCATAGAAATGTGTCATCTATTGAGATCATTAAAAGAAAAAAATAGTTTAGTGCAGGGTACTACACCTTTTAGAGGAATTGGGCTTTTTCTCTGCTTACATTCAGAAAATGTATTTTTAAATTGTTTCTGTATTTTTATAAGTATTACTTATTTTGGTGTTTTGCAGTTTGTTTGGTTTTTTTTCCCCCTAAAATTTCTGTTTATGTGTAAACATGGGAAACATTTGTCAGCCATGGGAAGCGAGCACTTTCAGCCCTTACATGCTCGCTTGGGTAGGATATGTAAATTGGGAACCTGTTTTTCAGAGGTAAAGTTATGGAAATTTGTTACTCTGCTGGCAAGTTATTTGTGTAGCTGAGAATGAAATTCTAACAGTAACTCAGAATAGCAGTTAAAGCACCTCCTTGTCTTAGCTACAACATCTAGCTCCAGATAGCTGTAAGGAAGTGTACCTTGTCAACAGCCATATAATAAGGAAATTTTACAGAGTCCTTTGGATAACAAATTTTTTTTGTTTCAAATTCACTGAACTTTGCTTACACTACTTGCCAATGAAGATGACAAGTTACACCACATTCCAGGATGTGCAGCTGTTTGCCCACTTGCAAGATAATGAATATATTTGTTGTAGAGACTGTGCAAGGAGACCAGTCCCTGGGTGACTGATACTTCTTCCCTTACTGGAGAGCTTGAAGCCTGGAATCTGGAGCTGTTGAGAGACTGCTTCAGATGGTGCATGTTAAAACTAGCATAAGCTTTTTCAGTCACAGACTGAAACCAACTCTAATGCTGCACTCATCAGCCACTTTCACTCAGATTCTTCTCTTCCATTGTTTTTCAAATGGGAACTGTAAAAAAAACCCCCTCACTTCTCAAGCTTCTTTCCTGAAAGAAGAAACTAAATATATAATACTTGAAGCTTGTTAAAATAATTTTTAACATGGCAGAAGTTGAGAAGTGTCTATGACTTTACTAAATGATTCTTTATTTTTAATAAGAAGATAGATTTAAAGAGATTTAACTTAAAAAGTTATATTCATAACATCTAGAATATGTTATGAATCTAGTATATGTTATAATAGAACATAATCAGAATCAAACTCATTATGGAGAATTTTCCTGTTTCTTCTGACTGTACAATTTTAAAAAATAATACTAGTTTTCTGGATCTAAATTTCACTGCTCTTCTTCAATTCATATTGAATGCTACTCACTTTGGCTCATAGAAAATCTTTTCTGGTGTTTTATCACTTAAAGCCTTGGGACAATCAGTAAATATTTTTGCTAAAGTTTATGCTGCTAGCTTGAAATGACTTGACAGAAATTTTACCTTTAATAATTAAGACATCCCCTATTTCTTTTTGATAAGATAAGGTTTTATAAGAAGAGTTTTATAGGTTTTGTCCTGTTGTACACTCATCCCAATTTCATTAGGCCAGTGGTGGCTGTGCTTTAGGAAGAAACAGCTGGAAGAAGCCTGCCTTCTGAATCACAGGTGCCTCTGTAGAAAGCATTTGCATCTCATGTTGTGGTAAACCTAGTTTTCACTGTGCACAGGCACTTCCACTCTTTTCAGAGGTAGGTGGGGGATTTGCTCCAGTGTTGGGAGCTTCCAATACGGTTTTACTTGTCTTGTGGCTGGCTTGTTCTCACACGTTTTCTTATCATCTTGTGAGCTGAAATAATCCTTTCTGTTACCTGCTGTTCAGACCCTGGATATTTTCATAGACTGAGGTCTTCTCTGATGAGCATGCGTGTTGAAAGAGTAAATATGTCAAACTCTTCTGCCTGCTGTGCGCTCCTTTCTCTTGACTGCTACACTCTTCCTTTGCAATTCCCCTGGCTTGAATCCTGCTCTCCTGAATAGTGTAGGCAAACATACATACACATCTGTCATAAATAACATCTCCAGGTGGAGTTCTGTCTGCTAGAATCACTGCTCATGATTCTTCTCTTCTGTTCTTACTAGAGAGACAGGTGGCCTCTTCTGCTAAGCCTTTTCTTGCTGCCACAGGCATAGACACACTTTGGCATTTAACTGTTGTATTGTGGCAGCATTTCTGGTACAGCTTGGAAGAAGGTTGGACTCAATGATCTTTTAAAACCTGAATTATTCTAAGCTTCTAAGACTAGTCATCAACATGCAGGCTCATGTGGCTGCATTACTAACAGATTCTTGTGCACACTATTAGGAAACATGTGGAAAGACATGTTTTTCTTCATGCTCAGCTGTGACAGCTGCTCTGAGCAGTGTTTGTGATGGCGTAGCAGACGCTTTTGGAGCTCAAGGGCATATGGGGCTGTAAGGTCCTGGGTGGACCTGGTGAGGTCCTGGTACACAGTTAAAGCTGTGAAATGGTAACTGAAGCAAAAAGAGATGTGGTGTGTTTGGTTCATTCACTTTCTGTATATGACAACGTGTACAATTCCTCAGCAAATGTCAGGAATCAGCCATTTGAGCTTTTAAGAGCTATTGTGGAAAACGTCTGGTCACTGGAAGTTACCCTTGTTTCAAGTGAAGGTTAAACACTGTTCTCAGCACACACTGCTGGGGTAGCTACTCATCTAGAGTCGGCCTGAGGATGAAGAAGGCCCAGTTTAATAAGATACATAGCCAGAAGGAGAGAAGCTCGGTGATGTTTGTTTAGACATACAGCGTTTCAAGCACCAGCAGGTGTTGAGATTGTGGGTATGTGAGCCTCAAAGGAAGCTGTGGGGTGAATATTGTACTGTAGCATTTTGGGAGTGGTTTTGGAGTTATCTTCTTGCCCACCTCCACCATGAGAATTGCATGCCATGCAGTGAAAGAGCTGGTTGATGAAATAAATGGGAACAGCCAGCAATGCTGACAAGCAGGTTTGATGCAATGACATCCACACTGGGGACATTGTCATGGTAGGCCTGAATTTGGGTCTTGAGATGGTCAAAGTGCTGTCAGGTTGGCTGAAGGGTGGGTAGAGAGAAACAAATGTGGTGCACCTAAGGAAAGGGGTTGAGGGCTGGTAACTGTTACCACATGTGCATAAGGCCTGACTGAAGGTGATGGGAATTTGGGCTGAGAAATAGGGCACACAATAGAAGTATTTTTCAAAAAGTGTGTTGTGTGAATGTTGCTACAAATGCAGGAGCCCCTGTCTAATCAAGCAGCACAGGATTATGCATGACAGATACACCAGTGGAAAGGTAGCTGCAGTAAAGGGCTGCATAACTGAAAGAAATACTGTGAGCTAATAAATTTTCAATCTCAGAGCAGGAAAGAGATGACCAGAACAATTTTTTGACCTATGTGGTCTCTAAATGGTTAAAGAATTGCGATACTTACATGACTTTGGGTACAGAATGAAAAGAACCCATCCTTAAGCCCGCACGTTTTATGCCTGTAGTAAGTTTCTGTAGAAGAGTTGAAGCTGTGCTTTATTGTTTAACCACATACCAAGTGTCTATGTCATCCTTTGTATGCAGATGAGTGTCTTGTGTGTCCCACCATTGTTGTCTTATCTTTTTCGGAGCAGTGACAGATTGGTGGATTTGTCATGATCTTGTGGCACAGGACCTTTCTCTTTTGTTTTCAGTTGATGATATGCTCTCTGCTGAAGGATTCAGGTCAGTTGGCACTGATTTCACACGCCTTCTGCTGCCAAAAATGTCATGCTGTCCTGTTCCCATGCTTGTATTGTTTCCTTCCTTGTGTCAGCAGAAACGTTCATGTTCATCAGAATGAGGAACTCGATCATGAGATCAGTTAGCCTTTTTTATTTTCCCCCCAGCAATCTTTTTCTGTGAATCAGTTCTTCAATCTGATGTGTTGTACAGCTAAATAGATGCTTTTGCTACCACAGGGAGCTCTCAGGCTGGGTGAAGGGAGAAGACAGAGTGGATATAAGATGTCTGAGGGTTGGGAATTGTGCAACCACTTCATTTGGAGGCAATGCTTAAAATTTTGTTAGTGTTCATAAAAGTCTCTCAGTCTGATTTTGTGCTTGGATACCCACTTCACTGAAATCAGCCCTACCCTGATTTGTTCCTTTTTTCCTGTGTGTGTTGTCTTTCTCTGTTAAGGACACCTCCCAGCTTTGTGGGAGACATCTCACAAATGCTCACAAATTTTATTGAGCCAAGTTTTATTACTGAAGTTGAGATTAAATACGTTGAAAGATTTAGGCTTCCCAAATTGTAGAGGAAGGCTTCTTTTAGTCTGATATTTCCCCTTCCAATACTCCCTGCTATCGTTTTTCCTTTAGCAACTCCACTGTCCAGCTAGGCATTAATAGTCACCTAATGTTATACATATATATATATATGTATATATATGGTTTTTCATATAGTGTCTGAATTGGAAAAGGTAATAGGTTGTTTTCACATGACCTACTTTTGAGATCACCATTTCTAAGTAATGTTTCAGCTTCTTTAACCTCGCTTTAAAAAGCATTCCATAACCTGGAGTGCTGCTGTAAACCAAGAGGCAGTAGTAGTTGGTCAGATCACTTTTTCACTCATTCCATTCCCCTTTATTGTTTGCTATTTTGAAGTTTTCCTAAATTACAGATGTAAATTACTCAGCCTTAAATCAATATAATCATCATCTGCATATGAGAATTTTAAAGGAAATTTTATAGACTGTTTGGATTCTGAGACATTTTTAGGAAGGGTGTTTGATCCTCTCTATCTCAGTTTTTGAAGTATGGGGTTTTTTGGATCATTCAGTACCTGATACAGCTTAGCTTTGTTTCTCAAACATTAACTTGTATACCTGAAAAAGCTGCCTTTGACTAAGGCTTATGATCCGTAACGTGTATGGGGCCACTGGGCCACTGTAGTGTGTGGCATTTATTGTGCCACTTGTCACAGTGGAGTGGGAGATTTACCTTGCAGAGCAGGGGCGTTTGACCCAGCAATGCCTAAGTACAATGGATGTATGGAAAACAAAAGATGCCGGACACTGAGGGTTTTTTCCATTAATCTTAACCATTTATACAGCTGTGTCTAATGATTAGTTTTGTAGTTAGCTCTTATGGATATCTGTATCTCACGGTCAGCAGTGCCAGGGTAGCATTGCAAGATGTGTATGAGAAGGGCTTGATGTAGCATCTGCAATCCACGCCTGTGCATCATGTACTAGAAAAACCCTTTGCTCCATAAACATCTCAGCGAGTACATGTGTAGCTGGCACACATGTGCTTGTCAAAGTATTTTTGTGTTTCTACTAGCAAACATACAGAGTTTTAAAAATATTCTTCCCTGGCAGCTGTTTAATTGTTTCTGTATAGCTTTTCAATGCAGGTGGGAAGTCAGTGCATGTGAAGGAAGAACTGAGATTGTTCAACATACTTGAATGTTAGCTAAGGGAGGAAAGTTGGTAGTCCTAAGTCCTAATCTGCAGTCTCTTTTTCAAAATACATGAGAAAGTTAAAATGATATTATTTCTTAAGGTGGTTAGACTGAATACTGAGTTTTTGCTGTTGTTCTTCTTTGCTTCCCTAAAATCCACAATACAGGAGGTGATTCAAAATAACGTTAGTTGTGACAGAGGTACTTCAACAAAACAGGACAATTCACAGAAGCCAAGATGCTGTGACTTTCCTCCCTATTACAGTTGTATTTAATTATCTGCTGAACCAGAGTGCTGAAGACATAGATGTAAGATTTTACTGTTCAGGATTTTTTCCAACTTCTTCAAGAGATGGTTGAAGAGTACATTGTTTAGGGGTTTATTTTTTCCATTGACATAAATGAACAAAAGTAGATGTTTTGATTGCCTTATAAATCAATATAACTTTTTTTCTAATTTCAGGTTCACTTTTACGATATAAACAAGTAACTCCTATTTTTATGCCCCTTAACTACGTTTGTTTGTAAATTAAAACAAATTATTAAGTGCTAGTCCTTAAATATTTAAAATAACTTTTGTCTAGTATTGTAATATTTAAGAAATGCAGATAGGTTGATACAGGGACAGGATGCAGCAAATAATAAAATGCACTTACAGCTTTAAAACATGGAAAACTTGCACAGATGTTTCAGTACATGAGTAGTCCCCATGTAAATCCTTTAAGTAAATGTTGTCATAATTCTTAGTGATTGATATGCTTGTCATCTGATATTTACACATCATACAAGCTAAAAGCTTTAACTTAATCAGTTATGAAATGTATTTCCCAAGTTACAGATTTATGAACTTTCAAATATGTTCCTAATCCTTCCTGTTTATGTTTTTCCCTATTTTTATTTGTAAAATCCGATGCTTTCTCAAACTCTTTTGTGTTGCACGTGACTATCTGCAATCCATGGCATCTCTGCCTCTGGTGGATACTGAACTGCAGGTGGTCGGGATGGTGGTTGGAGGCAGCACTGCTTTAGATATCTTGTGCTTTTCCTGCTTCTGGCCACTGTTGAAGGCAGAGATCTGGGACAAACCTTTGCTCTGGCCTGGTGCAGCTGCTCCTTGTGTTCACAAGTGAGTATTTAGTGTGAGGAGAGCTTTTAGCTGTGTTCTAAGTTCGTAGCACCAAAATTTGCTAATGCCTGTGCTTCACTGGTAGCCTTAATTTTTCAGTCACCCACCCAGACCTTCACATTTGTTGCAGTACATGAACTGGGAGGTTTCAACTACTGTAAGGAACATGTGGTTTTTTCTTAATGAAGAGCCTAATGTGTTCTGAGGTTTCAAGGTAGGGTGAGGAAACTGCAAAGGAAAGCCTGCCTCCTGGCAGTTTTTTCTCCAGTGTCAGCTAGATGCTGACTGAGAGCTGACTTCTCCAGCTCCTTCCTTCGAGGGCAGGTAAGATTAACTCAGAAGGTGGCAGAGTACCTTCTGGCATTGAGAGTTATGCTTTCTGGTGATTTCCTCATTGATGTATGTCAGCCTCACCCTTAAAATAGTTTAAAATATAAATTATTTCTTTAATAGTTTAAAATTTATTTCTTTTAATTATCTCTTAGTTTATTTGTACTCATACAACCTCAAGATGCTTCCACTTATAGAGGGACGTGAAAGCATGTGACCATGCTCTGTTCTCCATCTGCTGCAGAACAGTGATTTCTTAAATGGTGATTTCTCACCCTCCATCTCAGTCAAGGGTGGCTCCAGTATCTGCTGCTACCCAGGCTTTGGGGCCTTTCCCAAGGTTGTTGAAATGTATAATGACAAGTCTGAAGACTCTGACAAATTCTGTGAGGCTTTCTTCTGGTATCTGATTGCTACAGAAATTGGGGTAGCAACGTGCCACAAGCAATGAATATCAACATATTCTACCTAAACAAAATCCTTGGAAAGCACAAGTTTCACATGGTTTTACTGCTTAACTTGGTGGTCTCTTCTTTATCTATCTTGAACTCACTTCCTTGATGCTATTGACTATGAAGAATAACTGATAGTTTTAATCTGATCTCTTGGCGAAAATCTGTATATGCCATGGTGCTTGTGATAAAGTTTGTGTTGCCAAGCTACTTCACAGCAAATTGAAATTGTTTTATATTCAAATAGTTGAATATAAACTATTGAAATAGGTTATATTCACTAGACTTAAATGGTTAAAGTAATTTCCTTTTCTCAAAGAAGTAAGCTGACTCCAATACTCTTCAGAAGATCACCTTGTTTTGAATTTTCCCTACAAGAGGTGCTGGAGTCACAACAGCAAGGATGGACCTGTGCCATTGAGGAGTTTCCCTTCATTTTCTGTACTGTCTCAGAAAGAAGCTAAGCCAGAATATAGCAAATGCTGCCTTTCTTACTTAATGTTACGACCACCTGTACTGGTCCATATATTCAGGAAAGGAAGCAGCGCCGTTGCTTCGAGAGACTGTCTTCCTGTCTCTGCCTCCAACTACATCTCATCACCACATCTTTGGACTCCTGCCAGAAGGGATGTGGTTTTTAATTCTTCTGTTCTGCATTTGGACACAGATTGTACAATTTCCATTTTGTGGCAGCTGTATCATGGTGAACATCCCTTCTTATGTTTGGGATATAGTGGAGTGTGTGATGTCATCAGCTGACATACTGTCTCATGCCATATTCTACATAAAGGGATGCAAGGCATCAGCAGTCCCTGACAATGGCTGTGATTGCTGTCCTGAGAATTCTAAATTCTTTCTGGATGCTGCAGGGTGAGACAGGGTTTTTTAGAGGAATGACCCATCCAGATTTGGAGTACGTGGAAGCTGCTCTCCTCAGCACTCTTGTATGGTTAAGGCTCAGCATTTCTGTGTACCTCTGCACAGCAGCTCCATGGACTATGGAGGGATGTCTAGCATTTTCCCACTGAGAGAACAGCTGTCACGCTTTAGTGTTGACAGTCAACAGTCATAATATATCACATAAACAGAACTGTGAGATCTTTCTCCTGTGTAGGGAAGTCAATCACTGCTGGGAGGTTGTCTTACAAGATAGCTCAGTTTGGTTAAACATCTGGGCTGCTAGTGAGAGACACAGCATAGAAGTTGAAAAAAACCAGAACTTGGAATAAGAATTCCTCAGCCTTACCTTTATTTTTTACTATAAAAAGTAATGACTTTTCACTTTCTGAGCCTATGGATTCCTAGCACTGCAACTGGATGCCTTCCCCCCTTCTCAGTCTGAGGTATGAGTTCCTACCGAGCATTTCTGCCTCATCTTCAAAAATACTCAGAAGTCCTGGGAGTACTGGGACAGCTCCCTTCCCAAATGCTTCCCCTTGTCAACTAGACAGTTTCAGCCCCATTGATGTGGGGGTTTCTCAGCCCCATGAGGTGCGCTTGTTAGTTTTAAACACAGGGGTAGCCAATGCATGGCATGCCATGTCTTCCTGTCAGGCCTCAGCTGAGTTCCTTAGCGTTTTCCTGTGGTCGGGGATAATGTTTCGCAGGGCACCTTCAACAGGCATTGGTGTCTTTTGAGAAGGAGCCTTTCAAGATTGCAGCCCTGAGAAACCTGTTTCCTCTGGAGGAGAAGGGTGTGAGCATGAATGAGCACTCACATGGAGGACATGTGAGGGCTGTTTATTGATAACTACAGATAATTCCAGATGTATTCCATATCTGTATTCACTCTGTCATTCTGCCTCAAGTGCTGTCAACTGATTTTGATATTTAAAGATTGTAAAGAAACCAAGAATACAGCAGCAGGATCCAGCTACTTGTGTCCTTCTAGAGGGAGGAGATGTGAGCACTTCTGCCCCAGCAGCTCCAGTCATGCTTAGTCATGATGTGAGTGGACAGTATCTCTGAAAGGAATTGGTTACTGGTAACATAAACATTTAGGAATACAGCAGAGTGGCATTTGAAAGCACTTTGTTTTGTGGATGAAGTGTGCATGTCTTAGGACTATTTCTGATCAGCCTACCAGGTAGGCAGTTGTTTAATACTGCTGTCTTATTTTGTAGTAAATCAAGGTTTATGCAGACCAGAATGATGGCAAAGGCTTGTCATGGGGTGCTGAATACATTCAAGCTTTTGGCCTAAAACTAAATTACTTAATTTTTGTAATGAAACTGGTCCCAAAAACTTTGTAATCACTAAAATGTATATAAAAGTAGAAATACATACTTCAATTAAGAGGGTATCAGGTATCACAAATACAGTTAAACAAGAGCCTTATGGGTGCCTTATGGGTGTCACAGATCTTAAGTGTTGATGGTTTTTGTCACTACCTGAACTTTATCTTTGATAATGTTGCTAACCCTTTTTCCTTTCCTGGAGGTGTATCAGACACTTCGATCAATAGCTTCTCTCCGGTTCAGTGCAGAAACAGATACTATTTATTTGTTGGGGTTGGTAGTTCTGCTGAGATGCAGAAGATACTGTTTCATTTGTCTTATTTAGTCAAAATAACATTTATGTCTAGTTTGGGTTTTAGTATAAACCACCTGTGAATAATTAACTTACCTGTGCAGCCAATTTTGGAGTAGACAGTTGTAGTTACAGTGTTTTTACTCTATGAAACCAGTACTAGGTCAAATGAAAAATCTGTAGCTTTACACGTGAGGATTTTGCCGTAAAAAATTTGGGGAGGAAAAAACTGCTGTCTTACTCGCCAAGGGATTTCAGCAAACAGCCCTGGGTCAGATGTCAGCACGCTCAAAAAGAGCTGACCAGTTTACATGGGATTCACAACCACCGGAGGTGAGGTAAGGAATTCCTGGTTATCAGTAGAAGTTCACATGCATAAAGTCCTCGTTCCTGTCTGGAGAGAGATATCCATGGAAAGGTAGTACCTGTGTCCCCCCAAAAATTTGTATCCTGGACCTCTGAAACAAGACCCTTCTGTGAATGGAGGTTGCTAATACATGAATTTGGAGTAAATATAATTTGTGGGATTTTTTTTTTCTTTATATAATGATGTTAGAAATAGTTTCAAGGTGATAAAAAATTCTTACTTCACGTCTCAGACAACATCAAGCATTTCCAACCCTGTTCATTTTGGTTTCATTTAGAAACCAGTTGGTAAGAAGGCATAAGTAGATTTGAGTTGGAGGTCAGATAAGATGAGCATAAATCTCTGTGGTTATCAAATACATTACTTTCTTTCTGATCTTTGTTGCACAAACAGGATTAACTGAGTGGTTTCTGGTTTTTGTTATGCACTTTGGCCTGTGTACATCTAATTCTGTGAAGAATTTTACAGCTGCATCTAAAATGAAGAGTTGGCATTAATGTGTAACACCCTTCAAAGGATAAATATTCATAGATACCACATTTCAAAGGATGTGGAAGAAATAGATAGGCAGTATATACCCTGAGGTGCTCTATGTGTGCATGGTCAGTGAAGGCTCTGCAGAATGTGTTGCCCAAAGTCATGCAGGGGATGCTGACATTTGTTACACCTTATGACTTTAAAATGCAACATTTCATGCTAAGTGTACTTGCATGCTTCTTAAAAACTCGAGAAACAAAACAATTTATCAAGTTCACAAATCTAAAACAAAGCAACAGTGTTTGTCGTCAGTCATCACAATATACCAGTTTTGAGTAGTATTTTTTTTTAAAATTACATTATTTTTCTCGAAGTTTTATACTTAGACAGATTTCTTTGTCTTAAATACTTGCATATTTTAGTGTAGTAGTTAATTTTTTTTCACTGTTTGCCCATTCATTCACTATTAAGTGTTTGTATTTCACCTATTTCTGATAAATATTGGAATAAAGATCAGAAACCCACCATGACAAATCGGAATTTTTGATTTTCCCTTGCAGTCATTAGGACCAAAAATGCTCTTGTTTTTATTTTGTCATGCCTGTGATTTTTGCAGAGAAGTTTTCACTTCTTAACCCCTGATTCACATTGTTTGATAGACTGATGTACTTATTTCTAGATTTACAGGTATTTACATATGGAGTCTGCTGTGTTTAAATTCTGTAGGAATTTTGAAAAGAAATTAGATTATTTGTGCAGCAGCTATTGAAGACCTGTCAAGAATTGGTCGCAAGCTTGAAGGTCAGTCTGCATTTACAGTATAAACTGTGGAGTAAAAATCACAGAGGATTATGAAAGCAAACTCTCAGGAAATGGGGAAACATGATGGCTTTAGTTTTATGTTTCCCAAACATACTCATTGTTTACTCTCGGGTAAGTTCCTGCTGGCTTTTCCCTGATGTTAAAAATAAGCTATGTTATGTAGATGTTGAAATTATCTGTTTTGGGAAGGCATTGCATTATCTTTGAGTCAAATATATTTGTAGCCTGGCCTCATAATGCCACATTTCAGCTCTGCTTTTCTGTTCATCAGCTGGACTTGCTACTGTTTTCTCCACACAGTCAACTGCACTGAGATCAAGTAAGAGTGTTCAGTTATAAAAATCTGGTTTGAATGAAACAGCTGTATAGCCAAGTGAACATACGAGCTTTGTGCTAAATAGATGCTATTTTGGCGCTTTCAGTTAATGTGTTCCTTAGTACCATTCTTTTAGTTTCATAGTTAAGACAAGTGTGTCATTTCTGGTATTTGCTAATGGAGATTTGTTAATGGAGATTTGCTTTTTAAATTTCACTTACAGAGATGAAGAACTGGGTAACTCTACATTGGCTTAAAATACAGATCAAGATTTTTGGGAGAACCTCACTTGCTTAGATAGCATTGTTTTGAGTAATGGGAATGTTTTAAGTGGTGGCAGTTCCTGCTTCATCTTTTTTCATAGGGAATGTAAGTGCATTTGTCATACATTTAGGATTAAATGCTCTAAGGCAGTCAGGAAGTAGAAAACATAGGTTTAGTACTTTTTATTTTCATACACACCTGAAAACATGGTAAGCAATTGTCTCTGCCCAACACTGATTAAACTAGAATATCCTATTTTTTCTGATCACATCTCTGGTACTATAAATTAGCTACATTTCTTAAAAGTGTTTTCTAGAGGTTTTAAAAAAATATTTGGGGAAAAAATATTGGAGGGGGGGTGCCCCAGATAACTGCAGTTTTACAGTGGATACAGAAACAACAGCTATTACCTAATTTTAGGTATACCATCCTTTTGCCACCATTTGAGTTGCTCTTCATTTTCAAAAGAAAAACATCTTTTGAGTATTTGAATTCTACGAAATTAATGAGACACTGTCTTTTTGTGGAGGTAAGATAAAAAAAGTTTAATACCTGGGCATGTTTTTCAGAACCTAGTTGATGTTGTATGTGGAGTCTTTATACACGGTGTTCCTGGTTTATATTGGTCACTTCAGTTCTACATAGTAGTGATATTTGAGACTTCTTAACATCAGACCTGGTATCACTGCTGCGCATCAGGTGAGAGGCCATCCGGATTCCCAATGACTTGCTGAGAGCTGGAACTCCTCTCCTTTCCCACACTGACCTCCCCAAAGCTCCTCCATCCTGCTGTACCTTGCTGGGGACCTGTACCTAGAAACTGTTCTGGCATGACCACTTCTTCACAGAGCTGACTACAATGTGAGGAGTCACCTTTATCCTATTTGAATTCCTGAAATAGAGGAGATCTAGTCTAGTCCAGGTCCCTGTTTCATCCACTGTTCCCCTCAAGAATCCACCACCTCTGCATGCAAAACAATCCCTCATGTCTGGTAAGAGGAAATGCTGGCACTGACTTGGCAGCTGGGAAGTTGAGTTACAGGTAACACATCCCTTCCAAGGGAGAAAAAAAAGAAGGTTATGTTATCCCATTTCTGGAAAGACCATGGCAGGATAGGGAAGGGAAAAACATGGAGGGCAGAGCAGGGCTGACATAAGTCATTGCAGGCAGAATCTGGGAGCAAGGGGTGAGCCTCACGAGTAGCACAATTGCATCCATACTTTGAAGTGATACTTGACATTTTGGTGTGGTTTCAAACTCATGGAGCCAAGCTGTTACTGCTACACCGTCTGCTTTATTGCCATTTTAATGTAGCTATCCTCTAGATATGTTTAAGTTTTTTTGCAAACCTATCTGGGATTTGGGTTGGAGAAAAATGATGGGTGTTTTGTACTGCTACCTGATGTTTTGCCGACTGATTTCAGGTGACGTCCTCTGCTTCAGAAGTGTTTAGTTCTCCAGGTCTGCCATTCCTGCATGTACGAAACACAGTTTCAGCCTTTCTGTGTGTTGCAGTATAAAATGCTATCACAGGGCTGTATGGCAACCCCCTTTTAACCAACGCTCTCCTGCTCTGTTCCCTAGACGAGCAAAACTCATTGAGGAGGACCTGCTCTTTTTTACTCAGGGCGCTGTTGCCACCTCGTGGCATTGGCCAAAACCACCAGCAAATGCTCCATGACCTACATCAGTTGCTGACAGACGTCCCGAGTGAGATGGATGTGGGATGCACAGAGGGGAGCAGGTGGACCTCTTCTGAGGCTTGACCTCAGTGCAACTCTCAGAAGTTTGTTACGGGGGATTTCTGATCAAAGTGCCACATTCCTTGTGTGCAGAGTCAGTGGCAGTCTTTTTTCTTTCTCTTGTCCCATTTATTTTCTAGTGGACAAAGATAGTAGCTGTTGTCCATACTGAGCCTCAGATTTTGAAAACACGCTGTAAAGTCCTAAACCTTTAGGAAGAATTGCAGAAGCACAGCCCTGACAGACCATTCTCCTGAACAAGTAAATAATCTTGAGTATGTGCCATAATTCAGCTCTCTGTAAACAAGATGTTGAGCAACAAGACTAAGAAGTCTTGTTCAGATCTTGTTATCCACAACTTTTTTTTTTTCCTGTGGAAACTGAATACTTGAAATAGTTCCTGAAAGTCTTGCAATAACCCTGTGAAGTGGTATTCAGCTTGGCTGAGCCCTGGAGTGCAGACTGTGTTATTATTGTTGCTAAAGCATTCTAAGGGCTGAAGTATGAGTTTCCTGTAAAGTGGATAAAATCGTTGAGAAGTTAGACATACTTCTATGAAATAAACTCATTTGGAGTCCAGCAAAATCCTGATGTGTTTTGTTTGTTTGGGTTTTTAAATTGGAACTGAGACCAATCAATAGAAGTCCAATATTGAATTTTTAATGCAATGTGGAAATGCTAACCAGAATTTACACCTGAAATTTGCCTGAACATTGCTCACTAGTGTAAGCTTGCTTAATAGAGGGAAAAATGAGCAAGGTATGGATTTCCAGTGGTTATAACTAGATTAGGGATCATCCAAGCCCTTCTTTTTGAGACAAGCACTTATTTTTAGCTGCAATTAATTTATTATGTTTTAAAAAATAAGAAAAAATTAGAGAGCTAGTTGTGGTTTAAATTCTCCTAGCCACAAAAAGAAAAAAAAATTACATGTTAGCTACATATGTCCTGTAAATGGACACCACATGCCTATGCTGGCGTGCTAAATGCAGAGGAAGAAGAGGAAGATGGTTCTGCTCTGGTAGACCGACACTCTGACTTGGAACAGCCTGAAGTGCTGTTTTCTCAAGTGTGCTTTAGTTGTGAAAATGTTACCATAAACCAGAGAAAGCAAGTGCTGAAAATCTTCCCTCTAAGACTTCCATAAATGATGAGTTCCTGAGTTTCTTTAGGTATTGACTTTCCATCACTTGTTCAACATAGTTAATATTTTGCAAAAAAAAATTCCAGCTCTTGCAAGTGGTCCTCCAGATTCTTTGTGGCTGCATTCTAAGCTTTATGCAAATAGAATGCAAATACTAAACTGATTTAAAAGCCAATTTGGAGCAACAGAAATCAATATCGGTATTTGAAGGAATACCATATAATTAGGTACATCTGGCTTGTGAATGTAAACTGCAGCTAAACTCAGTTTTAAAGAGCAAGCTCTGCTTAGGTTTAATATCCATTTAAATCTCCCTTTTAATCTCTTAATTAAATTTGTACTAAAAAGAGATTATTCACATAGGTATTTTTAAGGTTTTTTTTTATTTGAAATTTTATCTAGATAAGATTTCCATTTGATATGCAAGTGGTGTTTTGACATGATTAATGTCTGGCGTCTTGGAGAAAAAGGGCATAGTTTGATTGTTACACATTAGCAAAATGCTTGGATCGTGTGCTTGGGACTGGAACACAGCCCTCACAAACCGAGACACGTGTTTTCCCACATGTACACTGCTTTTATATGAGCAGAAACTTTCCTTTTTTTAAGATAATATTCAGTTTCCTGTTCTGTCAGCATCACTGCCATACCTTAAAAAATCCAGAACCAAACAACATTGTTTGGCATACACTGCAGTAGCACTGTTTAAAATGAACTGTAACACTAGTTCAGGTACCTTTGTTTTTGAACTCTTTTTGAGTTTTGGCGATGTGATACTAGATTTTCTGTTCTTAATTGAAATATCCCTTTTCAATTAAAATTGTTCTAGCACTGTGTTTTGATCCATAGGCATCTGGCAATACCTCTTAAGTCTTGCTGAGAGCAGATCTGGTGTAGTATCTATTCTATTGGCCAGTGGTGGTGCTGTCGGGTTCTGAGCAGCACACTGACTCCCCCTACTTGTCTGGGGAAACTGTGACATTATGGCGTGATTTCTGTTTTCAGTGCAGGGATTTTTTTCAAATTTATGTTTTTGATGCTCTGCCCCTCAGATTTCTTAGACCTTGCTTTTATTTTTGCAAAGGCTGCAACTTCGTATAATAACATAAACATTTCATAAGAATTATACCGTAAACTACTGCTGGGAAACTTATTTTTCGTGTGACAAAACTACAAAAGTAGCGCTGGTCTGCTGTACTCTTCACCAGACCAGAGGATTGCACTTTCCTACCTCTGTTCATGCAGGTCACAGTCTCATTGTCTCCAACGCTGCTCTTTGCATTGCATAGCCCTATGGGCAGGAACAGTTTGTGTGTGGTCCTGTTAAAGGAAAAAAAGTTAAAATAATGAGTGAAATGTTGGCTACTGGAAGAAACAGTGTTATAAGCCGCCAGTGTCATACATGTTGCGGTATTTGGTTCTAGGCCCTCAAAAACACTGTCTGTTTAACTTCTGTCACAACCTGTATGAGTGCAAGACCATCAGCAGCTGTCAGTGATTACCTCCTCTTTCTGGATAGCTGTGCTGGTTTTGGCTGTGGTAAATTTTCTTCCTGGTGCCTTGTATGGGGCAGTGTTTTGGATTTCTGCTGGAAACAGTGTTGATACAGGGGTGTTTTCCTTACTGCTGAGCAGGGCTTGCACAGAGCCAAGGCCTTTTCTGCCCCTCACCCACCCCACCGGCAAGTGGTTTGGGGGTGCACTAGAAGTCATGGTGTTGCTCTGTGTGTGAATTTTCAGAGTGATTTTGAAAGAAAAAAGATAAGCCCGTGAAACCCTTTCTGAGCTGAGAGCAGTCTTGTACCCTGGCAGCGTGCTGTTCTGTAACAAATAATGATCGTAGTGAGGTTGAAGGGTGGGGATCAGTCTGAGCCACCATCTCAGCCTGTGCTGAGACTGTGCTGTGACTGAAAAGTCCAACAAATAATGGGAGATGCAGCTAAAATTTATGAAGTAAGCTTCATTTTGAGGCTAAGTGAAGGAGTTTTCTCACCTCTTAACCATAGGAGCTTTTGAGTAGAGTCCACAATAACTTAAAAACAACTGTTGTCACTATTTGGAAACTTAAAATATCAACATGTTTGCGAGAAGGGCAGAGGTTTGGACGATGCACACTGCATGCTGTCTTGACAGTTTGCAAGGTGGTTACTATCACGTTGTCTTCTTGTGCTGTCAGCTCTGACTATTTATAAATGTGGTCGTGGGTATTGCAGAGGTGGGACTTTCAAATGTTGTAGCAAAGTTATGTTCAACATTAAGCAGGTTCAACTTTATGAAACCTTTCGTGCATGTATCTTCCTGCCCTCTCTCTGTCCATTTTCTTTCGGGGAGAAGAGCTGAGGTGAGCACTGTCTGTTAAGGGAAGTTCCACTTCATCCGTATGGAATCCAAGATCTGTCCCCTACATGCTGCTTTTTTCCTATCCCCCATTTGGTAGGCTTCTTGTGCATTCATTTGTCACCCCACACTGCTGCTCATTCAGCCAGTTCATTGTCAAAAGGAGGACTTTTGTACAGCTTACTCTGTGGTGAAGCCCTAGATTTTGCTTATTCTGAAGGCCACACCAGCAGTGCAGTGTGGGTTTGTTCAGTACCAGATTTGTCATGTTTTGCTTTTACCATCTGGAAATGAAAGAATGGACAGACCTCAGTACACCAGTAGCAGGTGGAGAATGTTTTAACGGGAAGGTCTAGAAACAGGAAAGGAGGACAGCATAGGAAGGAGAAGAATAGAACTAAGTGCTGGATGCTAAGCATGGTGCAAATGCTGTTGAGTGATCCCCAAGTAAAATTATCAGGTGACAATTATATGTTTTTATAATTTCTTAACTTGTAATTTTTAACCTTTTTTAATTTATTAACCACATGCCCGAAACATACACTATCATTCATGGGTTTCCCCAACAGGTGGGGGTATTGTGAGTGTTTCAGCAAGCCATAATCATCTACTTTGGTCTGAAGTCTGTTGTGCAAAGGGGAAGTAGTGAGTTAACAAGCAGCAATGATCAGACCAAGTCCAGGAGTACACATGTTTTTCACATCTGGATTATAGCTCAATCTGCTAATCTTTTATTTATTTTGTTTCTCTGTCTTTTGGTGGGCTGAATTTTCCTCAGATAAAAACAGTGCCTGATAGTTTATGTGCATGAAGAAAAGTTGGTTTAAAATTCTGCACCGTATATAACTGAGATGTTAGAGTTTGCTGTTACACGGAAACACTGAATACTGCTGAAAACAGTATTTCTGACATTTATCACAAGATAAGCACTGTCTAGGTTATCTTGATAGATGTCTGGTTTATGGTAGAAGATAACACAGTAGTAAAGTCTGGCTACAGCAACAGATAGGCTATTGTACTTAATATTCTTTCTTACAGAACTGTATAAACAGTCCTATTTAAAATCACACAGCTAATCGAGACCTTTTGTTTTAACTCAACTACAAAATAATTAAATTGCATAAGAGTTGGAATTTGTTTTTGCTGTGCTCACACCTCACGGACAGTGCATATTGCACTTTCTTTTGCAATAGTAGAAGTAATACAGCTACAGATGGTGTTGCTTTACCTCTGTGTTAGGAAATAACTTTAAAATAGCTTCTTGGTTTGCCCGGTTTGCTGGGTCTGTTTGTAACTGTGCAAGCACATAACTGAAAGCAGAACAACTTAGACGAAGTAGGCATAATACAATTCTTTGTTTCAGCAAGAAAGCCGAAACTTTACTTTTTTTTTTTTTT
>VZTI01000214.1:96418-116116 GCA_013397865.1 Struthidea cinerea
AAAATTTTTTTTTCAAGAAAAA
Organism: Struthidea cinerea; assembly: GCA_013397865.1. Lineage (NCBI taxonomy): Eukaryota > Metazoa > Chordata > Aves > Passeriformes > Corcoracidae > Struthidea > Struthidea cinerea. Next base: position 96,441 of record VZTI01000214.1, read on the forward strand.
ACCCGAAACTTTTTTTTTTTTTTTTTTTTCTGTGACTGTGCCACTCTCTCCACACTTTCCCCATGCCCCATCCCTCACACGTGATGTCCATGTGCAGCTTTGTGCAGCGGTGCCCGCATGTGGCAGCAGCAGAAGGCACAGACCGCAGGCCAGCGCTGCACCCTTGGACACCTGGGAGCTTGGCAGGTGGATTTGTGCATCCTAGAGATGGACAGTGCTGGAAGAGGCAGCAGATCCTGCTTTTGTGCTGCAAGATCTCAGTGCTCTGAGAGCTCATCCACCAGTCTGAACTAATAGAGAAGGGCTAGAAAACAAAAATATTTCCTGTTTTATAAACCAGTGCATCTTGAAGGTCAGTGCAATTGTGGTCTGCTTGCCTAAAAAAAAGGTTGTAGTGATACTGAAAGGAATGAAAGAAAGGAGCAAGTCAAGGACATGCTTCTGTGCTGTCTTTGCCTGCTTACTCAATCAGAAATTTCTATAAAAAGATCTTTCAGGTAAAATCTACAAGTTAATGAGGCACGACTTGCAGAAGAGGTAGCTATAGTTAATTTCCTAATGATACCTCAGTGTGGCTTCCAGACTTGAATTGAACAATTTTCCTCTTACTTCTCTGAGGAAAAAAACCCATTATTTGTATGATTTTTTTTCTGAGATACCATCTTGTTGCTCTTGCAAGAGGGCAGCATGTTTGGAGATTCCATGTATGTATGCAGACCAGACCTGATACCCTTTTTCCTGCTTGGAAGGTTTTAGACTTACATATAACAATCTTATGTCTTGTTCCCCCTCAGAACATCAGTTTGAGAAAAAGTCAAAACTGTTGAGAACTGGTGAAATCCATTATAGTGTAGTCCATAATTTCCCTTTACATTTTGAAAATTGTATACATAAAAAAATAATATATGTGAGTGATTCAGGGTAGTATCCAATGTTTTCCTTATCCTGTATGAAAACTTGCATCATGTATCTATAATCCACACACATTGAAGAGTCTCAGAAGTTGAAAACGTGTTAATCCAAACCTCTAGAATCAGAAATAGGTACAACAGCTTGTTCCCTACAAAAGGGAAATGGCAAAAGGCTTCCTTGTATTTTTCCTCTGGGAATTCTGGCCTTCCCTCTGCAACATTGTCTGTCCAACTGTGTGGTGGGTTTTAAGCCCTTCATTGTAGGAAGTTACTTTTGTTTTCTGTAAGAGAATTTGCCCTACAAAATTTTGTTGTGTCTAGTGATTCTATTTTTAGAGGTTTTGTAATTCTTCGTTTTGTCCTTCCTATTCCATATCACATGCAGAGCTTACAAGTAAAGAGGTTTTTTTGAGGTTGCTTATTTAGCATGATTGCTAAATAGCAAAGCATTATCCCTAAGTTATGGTATCTTTTAGTATATTCCATGAAATCAGCTGTTTGAAAAGCTCTGTTTATAGCGCTACTGTGAAAGCCAGTAATTTCTTCAACTACACAGTCTTACATGGGTCAGTGTAGTGCAACACTTTTACTTTCTCGTGACTGATCCATACAACATTCTCTGCCTTGCTAATTTGTGGGAAAGAAAATTTCAACAGCATAGCTATTGGTACAGCATAAAGAAACCATACCTGCAGTTATGTGTATTGCGATCTTTCAGGGTACTTGTACACCTTTTCCTTTTGCCTCACAGTTGGGAGCGTGGTGGGACACCCAGGTCTCCTCAGCTGCCATCGGGGTCTGTCATGTGGCTTCAAGTAATTCAGTAAGTTACAGTCAGCAAAAGACATACAGCTGACTTAGGGAAAAGGACTGGTGGCTATTAACTGTACCAAGGAGTTGCAGTTGGGCATGGATCTTAATTTTTTATTGTTTAAAGGTTTGCAATCCATTGAATGTGACATTCTGGAAGAGCAGAACTTATTCACCATGCAACTTTAATTGTGTTAACAAAATATGGGGAAGTTTGGGTTTTTTTTTTTAATCCCATGAATGTGTAATGTCTGAAGTGTGACATTACCACGTCCTTCTCTAGAACTGTTCTAGGGCTGTACAGGGTTTTTTCTTGCAGTGGAAGATTTAGTCTTGCTTCCATGGCAGCTACCTCCTTTTGAAAGCTTCTTGCTGATACTTTTCTGGTAGTGCTGCCGCTTCCTCTTTTTTTATAAAACAAAACATTATAGTCTTTTTTGACATTTCAGAATCTTCTTGGCAGCAATTTTAGCACCATTTTCTTTGCTACTAAGATTCTTATTATTCTTTCGTTATATATTTATAAAATATGTAATAGGATTTGCAACTTCTGTATCTAATAAACAAATCCTTCTGTAAACAGAGCTGTCTCAGCATGGATTGTGACACAACACATAAGCAGGGTTTTGAGCTGGACTGGGGATGTGCTGATACACAGCTACCCATCCCTTCACAGTGCCCCATGTACTACTGTAGTAAGCCAGGGCCTGGCTCTAGTCTGTTCTTGCTGTGGTAACCCTCCCTTAGGGTTTAGCAGAAGTCAGGACAATTTGCAGATGATGAGTTAAAAGCCAAGCCAAACCAAAACTAGCTAAATTTTTTTGCAAAGTAAAACCAGAAGTTTTTTTGTTTCAGCAGAGAAGGGTGGACAGGACCATACCCCCCCCTCCCCCCCCCGGTCTTACCCGGTTTTGTAGCTTTTAGGCTTTTAGCCACTGAAGTATGTCAACCCATTTTTTGTGTGCTGCACACAGACGATTTCATTTTCCTCTGGGAATTCTGGCCTTCTCTCCATGACAGTGTCTGTCCAAATGTGTGGTGAGTTTTAGGCCTTCATTGTAGGAAGGTACTTTCCTTTTCTGTAAGAGAATCTGCCCTGTGAAATTTAGCTGCACCTACTAATGATGCTTTTAGAATTTTTGTCATTCTTTTTTTTGCTGTTCCTGTTCCATATCACATGCACAGTTTACAATTAAAGAGGGATTTTTTGGAGTTTCCTGGCTTTTTACTCACCATGGGATCCAGATCAGTCTGGATGCTTTGACAAATGTCACTTCCCTGCAGATGTAGTGTCATCCGTTACCTGGGTTCCAGTGTTTTCCACGGATTCTGCTTAATTTTTACCTGCCTCATTCCATTACTTTTTCTGTCTTTCTAAGTAAAATAATTGAAGTTGATTGGATGCAGACTCTGAAAAAGGTGATAATGTCCTCATTATTGTATGCCAGTACAATTCCCTGCTTAACCTGAGATCAGAAAATTACATACTTAACCAGTCTTTAGCCAGGTTGGAGTCTTTCCAGCAGTGCATGTATTTTTAGGAAGCCTAACAACCAAAATGAAAGAAGAAAGAATTTCTCGAGTCCAAATTGAGACCCTGTATGCAGGAGTAACAGGACTGAGTGAGGAGATGTGATTTTGATTCTGTAGGGAAGAAATAAAACAAAATCACTGTATTTTTGTTATCTATCCAGTGAGGTATAAAGTTTCTGAGAGATTTGAGAAATCCTAATTTGTGGAACTTGCTGACATTTAATCACAAGTCTTATTATCTCTCTGTGTCTGTCTGTCATCTAAAATAACAAAAGGCATCCATCTGATATGTAAATTTGATCATGCAGGGATCTTGATGCTGGCTTGTATTCCTATCTCTCTACAACACTTCCTTTGATTAAAGGACCCCAGAGGCTATTGCATTTCTGCTGGACTAACCTTATGTTTCTTCCTGTTCCTTGTCTATTCCGTGTGAAGTTTTCTGAGTGGTTTTAATCTCCTAAACAGTAATTACCGCAAACTAGTACCTTTGTTTGGTTGGTTTTTTTTTAACCTTGAAAATGTGCCTTCTTTAGCTACTCTGGTGTTGTAATTAGGATAATATTCAATTTCATTCTCTGTGCTTCGAAGGATGGAGCTTTGTACACCACAAGAGATGATAAGGCCTGTAGCAGACAGCTAGCTTCTTGAGGAATATCTTTAAGGAACCCATGGAATTACGTGTATTGCAAAAGAAGAAATTGGCAGTGTCACCAAAAGCCTTTAAATAAAATGAAATCTGTCTTTCCTAGGTGTGGGAGAAGCACATGGCAAAGGACAGTCCTTACCATAAAATAACTGAAAATAGGATAAAAGTGCTTACATTCAGAAGTATTGTTTATCCTAGTCCACAGAGCAACTTAGCTGAAGGTGAAGAATTTGTACTGCCCAATATACTGTATCTGTTATTTACAAGACCATCCTACTTAACATCTGGTCTTCCCAACTTTGTGAGAGTTTAAGCCTTAATGAGTATAAGTGAATGTTACAATCGGAACAGTTTGTTTTTCCTCTGTGCCCCAGTGCAGAGCAGCTAACAGCTTTGGCTCTTTCTGACTTCACCGTGAAATACACTTACTTCTACTTGACTGCAGGAAGACATTTGCTAACTGTTAATAGCTGTTAATAGCTTTACCTCCGGGAGACCCTGACAGCCCTTCAGGCCCACACATTTAACCTCGTGACAGAGAGGTAGGTGGGGATTTGATTGTTATGTTGGAGCCGGCAGTGCCATCAAGCCTTCGCTTGAGAGACTACACCTCTTCTTTTGTCAGAGCAGTCACCGTCGAGGTTTTGTCCTGTTCACTGTGCTAAAAATCTATTAAATGACTAAGTAGGGAAAGATGGTTTCTTAGAACAGTGGTTTTACTGGAGGCTGTGCGAACTGAGAATAGGCTTCCAAGTAATTCCCCCGATTTTGCGCTTGGAGTCATTGCAAACTGGGAGGTGGCTGCAGAAGACCCCTGTTCTCTTGCTGTAAAACTGTATCACGTAGTCGTTAAAAATGTCAGTCTTTTCTGGGATGTGTGGGGCAACTGTAGCACAAAGAAATCAGATAGTTTTTCCTACTAGGTAAGGTGAATTGCTAGTCTCAGGGTAGATGGCACCATGCACTGAGCATGAGTGAAAGAAAATCATTAAGATTGAACTACCTGACAGAAAGCTGCTACTTCTCATCTTTAAGCATGTATTTAGTCATCCAGTATTAGTCAGTGTAATTACGGAGGTTACAGAAGTAATTCCAGATAGCAAACAGCGTTGAAATGTACCGTTTAGGCTTAAAAATAAAACGATTTAAAACAGATTTTCCTGCAAGTTAAGAGAGTCCCAGTGTGATTGTCAGCCACCGCAATCAGATACTGCTCTGCACTCAGGGCTTTTTTGGCCTCTGCTGCTTGCTTTCTCATACCACGTTGGCAAGCTGCAACAAGTGAAAACTCCACCCTTCTACAGGCTGGGGAGAATAAGATTCATAAACGGCAACAGCTGGCGAGTAAAATCGGGGTTCCTGTGAAGGTGGTGGTTTTTCAGACAGCCGCTGTGTGCAGCTGAGAAAGGGGCGGGATCCTTTTCAAGTACGTTAGTTGTGATTTGCTGAATTCATAGACTTTTTCCCCTCAAAACCCCAACCCTCTCTCGCTCTCTCTCTCTTTTTTTTTTTTTTTTTTTTGAGAGAGAGAGAAAGAAAGGGAGAGGGAGAGAAGTTGACTTGCGGCTGCATCTCAGTGCGCACGTCAGCGTTAATCTGGTCCCCAGAGCCTTGCCTGACACCATGAGTTCGGAAGCCGATGAGCCCAAGGAAGGTACGGTTTTTAACTCTTTTCGCAGGAGAGGAAATATGCACGCTGCCTCTCTGAGCATGGAGGAGAGTTTCTGCTCTCTCTAGCTTTCGGGTATTCAAAGGGGAGGGGAAAAGGCCTTTGCACAGCTATTCGAGGTCCTGCCGATTTTGCGGGACGTGAAGTGACCGAAGTGTTGGCACCCCGGGATGTCTGTCTGGACAGTGGTAATTTACTCACTCGTGGGCTACTGATAAGTGGAAGAAAGAGTATTTCAAAACACTGGTAGTCAAATGTCGAAAGAGGAAGATTTCTTTCATTTGGAAGCACCGTATTTTTCAGCAAAAGAGGAAGTTTTATGGGGGAGAAGTGAAAGGTCATTATTCTGGGAATAAGGTTGATGCCATTTACTTCCCTGCGAATGAGTGTGCGTGTGCGTGCATGTGCGTGTGTGTTAAAAGAGAGGAGTGTGCCAAAACTACACCGTGCTGCTGCTGCTTCTGGAGTGGAACGTGTGGAGGGGCTGGAAGTGCTCCAACAAAAATGCAATCATTCCCTAGTGTTGATCGGGAGGGGGGTGTGAGAGGGATTCGGACAGTGGGGAGCAAGCGGGGGAGGAGGAGGGCAATTTCCTGAAAGTGCCTATGTACAAAAGAGCATTTATACAGATGAGGGAACGGGGCAGTGGTGGGGTTGTACGCTGGATTTCTTAGAATAGAATTGATGTTTCATGGTTACACATAGTCCTTAGGGAGACTCAAACATACAGAGATCCAGTATGGCTGAGAAAAACAACTTTTAAAACCCCAACAGAAAAGCAAGCAGTAAGGCAACCTAAGCATTTTGTATTTGGTGAAAACAAGAACTTTTCGGAATGTTTGAGATGGTTTTCCCCTCACAGTCTGTACAACTTCCTTCACTTGAAGTATAACATTACCGGGGACATCTGTCTGTTTACTTGCTTAAGAGTATTTTGTTAATTTGCAAAAAAGTCTGCTTGCACTGAATCAAACTTAATGCTAATAATACTGTTAGAACCTGGGAAGTAATGAAGCCTGATAGCCTCTGTTTTGATAAGAATAATCCTTCTATTTTTCTTCTTGTCAAATGAACAGCTGAACCAAAAGGCAGCTCTTGGTTTGTTATTTTTTTTCCTCAAGAAGGTTCTGTAGTACAGATTTGTTGAAAAGCAGAACTGTAAAAAGTATTTCTCTATAGAAACTTTGAAAAAGTGAATATGTGAACATTCTCCCTCAGTTTTACAGCAGGAGAGATCTGCTTGCATGCTATAGCAGGAAAGGTACTCTGGTTTCATACAGGAAGCTCCAGACAGTTTTACTAAGCTGACTATATTTGAAATTTAGATTTTATTGTTTGAAGAAATGTCTTGCCTTCTTAGATGACTCTGGTTCTTAAAATCCCGTTTAAATAGGTTTGCTTTTCTGTGCATTTCTTCATAAACAATTTGAGATGCCAGGATTTTCATGCTGAAAAAAACCCATTTGAAGCAGGTGTCTGAGACAGAAAAGAAAGGGTAGCTTTTTGATTAGTTATTTTTAGCTTGGGGAGTATTTGGGTTTTGCTGTCTTTTGTTCTTAATGTGTTAGCATGGAAAATGAAACAGTAACCATTGTGGGAAGATGAGGTACAGATGTCACTGGGAAGGATTTTCAGTCAGTCTGTAAACGTATTCCTGCTAATATATTCTCATCTTTTAAAGAACAATTTAGAAAATGCATGAGAAAAGGGGCGCTCAGTGTGTATGTGAACAAAAACTGGGATTAACAGGTAAAAATGTAGAATTGCTGACGTTATGCTACTTTGCCTAGTCTGATTGAACATTTATAAAAGCATAAAACACTGAAAAATACAGTCAAATACTTGTGTATTTGTAGTGATCCACTGTATGTAGCGTAAAATAGTCAGAGTCTTTCAACTAACAAGCTCTGTTTCATGAAGAAACTATATTTTTGGATAAAGAAAATTGATACTTCACAAATTCAAACTGAATGTGTGGCTCAGTCTTTTGACACTGAGGATATATAATTTTTTAAGTGGTTTACCAAAGGGGAGGTGGTTGATTTTCCCTTTAGGTGCAAGACTAAATGTCACTCTAAAAGAGAAATTCTGATCTACCCACAAATTATATGGTCCACCCAGGGTATTAGGAGGTAAAGAGGCCTGTGACTGATTATGGAAGGAGTAGAGAGTACACTTGGACAGTTATAAAATAGTACATATTCTGTACATCTGAAGGCCAAAGCTAGTGATGAAGGGTATAGTGGCTAATCTGCTACAAGCTGAAAAGTGAAAGGAGGAGAAAGCTCCATGAAAAATGTTGGTTTAATGATGTTTGTAAGCATAGGCAGACTTTTCTGTCTTCCTTAATGCAGGAAGTGGCCAGGAGCTAGTGAAGAGGTCTGAGGAGCTCCGAAGTTCAGTTGCAGCTTCCAGGTGTGACTTCCAGACCATGTGTTGGAAGATCAGCCTCAGTGAAAAGGAGAGTTGAGAGTGCCGTAGTAACACTGAACATTGTGTATGTGCTGCCAATGATCTGACGCTAAAGTGAGAAATACTTCACTTTCTGCTACTTTATACAAGGGGATTGCAGTAATTGGAGAACATTGGGATGTCTATAGAAGTAGATTTAGTGTGGATTATTTTTAAAAATCTACATAACAAGATCCAAGATCGTAGGCTTTACTACTGTAAAAACGAACTATACCCATTGTTACAATGAAACCCAAAATCGAGGTAAATTTTGAATGGCAAACTCCTAAAGATTTTCTTTTGGTAATTGATGAAATAAAGGTGGAACATTTGACCTCAAGTGAAATCTAATTTTTTTAACAGGAGCGGAGAATAAAAAGACATTGCTAGAAGACAGGCATTACCCCACTGTATATTATACTAATTGCTGGGTATAGGGTATGCAGCAGTGTATATGGGCTTTTCAGCTTCTGCCTTTGATGTCTTCGTGGTCGGTATTAGAATGGTAACATGAAACAGGTTTTTTCCCTCCCGTCACGCTGCTCAGTAACATCAGAACAATCTTTGTGTTGGTCTGTATCCTACAATGCTGTGGTGAATATGTGCATGTGTCTGTATGGCATCAATCTGTACTGCATTTACAGATTCCAGCAACTGTCATGATATAAATAACCCTGTCACATTTTCCTGTTTTCATTCCTTTTGCCCCAGATGAAACAAGTTGTGTGTTAAAGTCCATAAGGAGACTATAGGATTTAACTGCATGGCATAATTTCATTCGGGTGTTGATTGGTGGCATGTCACCTACTATGGAAGGTACCAAATGGTTTCAGGCTTTGATTTGACTGAATTCCTTTTTGAGATCTGAAGGGAATGTTCTTAATGCTGTTGTGTTAAAACTATGCATCATGAGTGCACCTTTAAAAATACCTGCCAATACTGATTAAAATTATTGTGATGTGAATGTATTTCTTTGATAGAAGGAAACAGTAATTTATCTAAAGCTTTGGAAAACTTCATCTTCATTCTACAGGTCTTATGCAGTATATTTAAAAAATAACAGGAGAGAAGTCTAGTATCTCAAAGGAAAAGTAAAATAGTAACAGATATCAGAGTGAATGCAATATGTAGCCTGTAAAACAATGGATATTGTATTACAAACACAAGTGAGAGCCTGCATTGCACCTTTCTCATACTTAGTTTTGAATACCACAGTTCAGGAGAGAGAGAGATCACTGCATTCCTGAAAGTGCTTGGAGATTTTTTTAGACATGATTAGCATTTTTTTAATCCAAATGAGATTACTAAAGAATGAGCTCACCTGTTTTGTTCCTTTTAGAGCTCAGAACAACACAGGGGTTATAAAATCACAGAGCACTCACTGTTTCAAGAAGCTAGTACTCCCTCGTGTAAGTAGTCATGGATTTGCTTTGACATTTTGCAGTCACCTCTCATGTGTGAATGTTTTCCAAGCTAGAATTGTGTTCAATTAGGCAACAAACCAACTGCTCTTGTGCTCCTACAGGCCACTTACTCCATGTACAACATCTATTGGACCCTGTAATGTGTCATCCTCCATCCCACTAATTCCAAAACTAGCATTTGTTAGCACAGGATCAGTACTTAACCCCACAGATGATTCGTCTTCTACTCTCACCCCAAAGACTATAAAATGTGGGCTTCCTTTGTTTCACCTGCTCTTTGCTTACCCTCTCTTGTCAAAACAGTAATCTTCATAAAACATTAAGGCCAGTGAAACAGGGGCCTTTTGTTGAGAGTAGTCTGGACATTTCAGTTCAGAAGCAGGAAGAATCACCTGGCCCAGTAGACGTTAGAGATCTTGATTACTCAGTTTGAGAACCTTTTTTTATTTCACAGATAACTTTCTTACTGCTGTTGAAGAGAATGAAAAGATTGCTATGGTCATACATACCATGTACACAGCTTTGTAAATTGTAGCAATGCTTGACAATTTGGCATTTTGTGTAATCCCTTCTGTAGTTAATTATAATTCAAGGTTAATAGGACAGGGTGATGGGGGGGAAAAAAAGTCTCTCTCTAGTACAGGAAAGAAGGAAAAAGGAAAATAAGCTTGTGAGAGGTTAGAAAGAATTATTACTAACCAGGTGCTGTAATACCTTATCACATACGCATGAGGAAAGCATTGCCAGAGGTACAAATAGCAGGGCAAAAGGAAAACCAAGAAGCTAAAACCTTAATGAAAAAGAAGCAATGGGAAATTTAGAGGAGTGAGAGTACAGTACACAGGCAAGTTGGAACTGCTAGATTTTTTTTTTTTTAAATGTAGTTTGGGGGATAGTACATTTAATGCAGCAAGATGCAGGAAATAAAGGGCTGTGAGGACAGGACAGCAACTGCTGTGGTTCGTAGCACAGCTGCTGCAGCTCCATGGAGATGTGGGCCCTTGAATCTATCAGTAAGAGCACTGACTTCAGGCTGTTAAGCCATAAGACTCCATAAGAAGCTCTGCACCTCTCCCCTTCAAAACGGAAAGAATGGTAGTTTTTATGTTCCTGGCCACATCAGGGTCATCTTTGAGATAACCTGTTTGTGAGTGGATCAGATGGCCACTCTGATTGCTTTTCCTACAGGCTCAGAATTTAATTAATTGAACTGGTGGGTGTTTCTTGTATAACACATTTGGAAGTCCATATGCAGTAGTTGTTTTCTGCAGGACACTTTGTACCTCATGTATTTATTAGTCTGTGCAGCTGGATCAGATGAGGAAGCTGGGTGGTAATTTGAGCACAGGCGATGGGATAAACACGGGCTGTAGCTGATAGATTGCTTCAGAGAATCACTGAAACTTAGCAGGTTAATAATTTAGCTGTGATTGTTGAGTTGAATGCTAGATTGCTTTGAGAAAATTCCATTAATATAATTATGCTTATGCAATCAAATCTTTTAATCCAAAATGAATTGCAAGGTTCACATGCTTAGTTTCAAATAAGATACAGTCCCTTGTGCTATGTGGTTGATAGAGAGAATCATAGATTAACTGAGGTTCTAGGGAGTTTCTGGAGGTCACTGGGCACAACCTTCCACTAGAGCCAGCTTTAAAGTTGGATCCAAATTCAAAGTTAGATGAGGTTGCTCAGGCTTTTTCCAGTCGTGCTGATAGTGTCTTAGAGAGCAGTGGTACCACCACTTCTCTAGCAAACACTTCTCTAGTACTTCAGTATTTGGCCACACTTGCTGTGAAGGTGGTCATTCCTAATGAGACTTCCTCTTGATGCTGCTTGTGTCTCTTGCCCTCTTCTCTTTTGCTATGCATCCTCAAAAAGCACCTGGCTCTGTCTGCTCCGTAACTATCGGGTAACAAGTTGCACATGCTGGTAAGGGCCACTGGTGCTGTGATCAAACCTAGCACTCCCAACCCATCTTCGGTATCAGGCAATCCACCTCCCTGACCATGCTGGTGACAGCCTGTAGGACCTGCTTCAGTTTGTCAGCTCCTTTTTTGGGGGAGATATTGAGGATCCCAGTACTGTTCACTGTATTCCACATAAGGGAAGAAAGTAGTTTTCCAGCTCTACCAGTATTTTTTTCATCTTCCAGAATTGTTTGTTGTACTGGAGATGTAGTTTCCCAGTCTTCCTTTCATTTATGTTGATGATTGCATTTGCTGTATTGTAGTACTTGCACCTTTGGGTTGTTTTCTTTGGGGACTTGGCAAACTATGGACTGCCACAAATGAGACAGAGGTTAGAGACCAGGAGCAAAAGTCAGAGAATCTCTGCAGAATCAAAAGAAGTATCTGGGTGAGGGAAGGGCCTTGCACAAACATCTGGTAAAGCTGTATTCTTTACCAGTACTATTTCCAAGTGTAGTAACAGGCTAAATGAATTGCTTCTAAGAATAATGAGTGTTTTGTAATACATTAGCCAGGAATAACTTAAGGAAAATGTAATGCTGAAACACTAATTGTAATTTGCAGTTTTTATTAAAAAACACACATAATTTCTTTTTATTGATTTATCATTTGGTCAAATCTTCCACTAAATATTAGTTTTGGAAGGGTTCTTAAATGCTGCTTTTTGAGAAGCAAAATGCATCCTCTCTCCACTCAGTTATTTAGTGTCCCTCTAATAATAAGTGAAGTAAATGAAAACTATATTGCAGGTTTTATTGCAAACTTCTGGACTGATTTTTTGCTACAATTAGATTACAAAGTGTGGTAAGAGGAAAGCATTTCATAAAGAGGTATGAAAGATTTTTATGCTAGTTCATGAAACAACTTCTGGTTTTCATTTTTCCATACTCAACAGATGTAGTAGGCTAAAATCTATTTCACAATGGCTTTAAAGCAAAAATTACTTTTTTTCATATTTAAAGATTATTTTTTCATGTTTGCATATTGGTTAGGTATTCATAGATCCAGTAATATCCAGCAGTAGAACTGTTGTTAGTAGCAATTGCTGTTTATGAGTTTGTAAGAAATTTGAGTGCTGAAACTGACTGTTTCTGTATTAATGAGCAGCACTAATCTGAACGACAGACTTATGCATACTGACATTAAGGTGTTTTTTTATGATCGGAAATCTGAAAGTTACAGATGTTCATGTTTTCTTGGTTTGCGTAATTGTATTTGATGAGCTGCTTGTGTTTTTTAATGCTAGGTGTACGCTTCCTGTTTTGTGGACTCATCTCTGTCGTGACTACAGAACAGGATACACAGTGGGATTAGCAATAAAATGCAATTGCCAAAAACCTGGTTGTTTTAACCATCGTGTCAGCAAAAGCACAAGCGTTAACCCTGTTGTCGTTTGGGGACAGCCTTACTTTGAGGGAGAAGGAGAGAAACTGAGAGACCTGTTCTTTGAGATATTCATTCTACATTCATAACTGTGGGATGTTTTCTCAGAAATTTTGTTCTTATTCCTAAGATTCCCTGCCTGGGTTGGGTTGTGATTTGACTCGGTTTCATCAGTTAATTCTCTGTCCCAGTTCTGGTGTGTGGTTCATTTCTAGTGCTTGACTGGCAGGCAGTGAGAAGTAGAGAGCTCATGTCTCTGGGTGTCGTGTTGGACTCAGTCTGGGGAACTTGGTATTCAAAATCTTCCCCACAGAACTGTTTCAGCAGAAGCAGTATAGAAGATTGGATACACACTGTATAAACTAATTTAATTTTCCCTACCTTTTGCAGAATTTAGTATCAGTGTTTGTAACTATGCAGATTAGTGGTGAAAGATCAGATATTCTGTTTTGCATAGCAATAAGGAAAACCTACCTTTCAGTTTGACATATAATATACAAATGTCAGAGTGTCTGCAGAGAGCCCTGTTCCTGCTGGCAGTTTGCAGTAAGGAGAATAAATTGCAGTAAAGTGGGAATAAGCACCTCATTTATTTGAGGGCATTTATCCTTGAAAGGTTTGAAACCTGATATTCCAGGGACATTTTCTGCGATGATTTTATGTATCTATAAAGGCCAGTAATTGCAAGTTTTTCCAAGGCATTGCTAGCTGCCCTGGGATTTCAGTGGATCTCTAAGAATGGGATACCCTCAAGTCTCTATCCCAAAATGTTTACTTTCATACAGGAATTAATAAAGCACTGACTTAGTGCATGCACAGACAAGCATCCACTTAATTAGCTTCAAAGAGGTGTGGAGGAAACTTTGAAAAATGCAGAAACTCCATTGTTTTAAAACCTGAGGCTTTCATGAGGAATGGTTTCGCTTTTGCTATGTCCACCTTGCAAAACTATTCTACAAAGATTTTATTTATAGAAAGAATAAAACTTTGGTTTAATATTAACAAAAATGAGCTGATGACACCAGCAAATACTTCAGCTACTGATTCCAAGGGCTATTTTTTACTATTTGCAAATAAGAAAATGAATGGATGTTTCTGTTCACTTAAAAACATTTGTTTTAAAAACTTTCACTGAGAAATAGTGATGTAGACTTTACTTTAGGAACTTGAAACAGTGAATCATAAATTTGAGCATCTGTGAACAGAAGTGGTGGATACCTCAGAAAGGGGTAGGAATAACATTTGGCTGGTAGCAAGATGGCCTCATCAAGCTCACAGCCTTGTCCTCAATGCTGGAAATTAGAGATTTAAATTTTGTGATGCATGACATTGCATCCTGGATGTATGATTACACTCACTTTTCTTTACAACAAGCAGTTGGTATCAAAATCAGTTGGAAGAGATGTAACTTGCAGTTAAATGTTGATCCGTTTGTTGTGGCTTGTTACCTAATGCCATGCAGCTGGGGAGGAGAGAACAGCAGTATGATGAGGAAAAGAGAAACTGTTGACATTTTTATTTCAGTGGCAATATTTGAAATTTAGGTTGATGGTGTTTCTATTCACCACTTGAGGGCTTTCCTTCTCCAGGGTCAAGTTTGTGTTCCCTCCTTCTTACTAAGGGTAATAATCTGGGAAATCTCAAGGTACAACAACCTTTCCTGCTGTTGTATGTCCCTTTATAGCTGATCAGTGCTGTCCATTGCTTAGTAGAAAATGTCACTTGATGGCAGTGCAAAGCAAAGAAGCTAAATGGTCAAATGCTGCAGCAGTCAACAGCTGTAAAAAACAGTGCAGTCAAGTCTCATATGCTTTGGCCCAAGAAGTGAATTACGAAGTAGATGCAGGTTTTACAAATCACAGAAGATTTGAGGCTGAAAGGGACCTCTGGAGGCTGTCCAGTTTTTAGTCAGTAAATATACTCGCGACCTTTAAAAATAAATAGGATTACTACTGCTTTGCTAGATAACAAAGTTCTGTATCCAAATAATACTGCTTCCTGATGTAAAAGAGAATGAGTGTCAGACATAATGTTTAACCAGAAGATTCAATTTTACAGAAGATTAAGTTGCTAACAGTATTGAAGGTCTAATTTTTCTGTTACATTTTATATTCCACTAGAACTTAATGACATTAGTGAAAGCAAACCCAAAGTCTTAAAATATGTGGGGAGGCACACTGGTGTTTTGACAGTCTTAATTTACGTTCGAGAGTTTTGGTGGTATTAAGTCAAATATTTTAAAGGTAGGTTTGAGTGGCACTAGTGGAAACGAAGAGGAGTCAAAGCAAAGCCTATGAAAGATAAACTGTGTGCTTGGGTCTTGGAGAGCCTGTTCTGAGCTGACAGCGAGGGAGTAGAGAAGTGAAGAAGAGAAAAGATTCAACCACTGGTTTCACGACAGGATGTTTGGATAAAGGTCATGGTAGTTGTAGTATGGATACAGAAACAGGCTGTAGCTACTAAATATTGGGAAAAGAACTTAAAACCCAGGGGTTAGTTTATTTTGCTCCTTGTGGAAGAGTAAAGTAAACATGTTAGGTGTACAGAGAAAATTACCATTTCAGCCACCAAGTGTAGTCTTCCAAAATCCCAGGTACCATGAGTGGCTGGTACGGAGGGGTAGACAAAGCACATACTCTCTGTAGAGCCACGCATTGAATGCCATGAAATTTATCCTTTGTGCTACAAGACAGGAAAAGGGGTAGTGAAAAATTAAAAACTGAGAAAGAGATGAAGGGTGTCACTAGTGTCTTAGGCCTAAAGAACAGCCAATATCTGATAAGTAAAACTCTTAGATGGCATATTTTCTTGTGTTTTATAATCTACGTTTCAGTGATGATATTGGAAATGAATATACCAACCAGACACCTGAGAACTGAAAGCCCTGCGAATCACTACTAGATTTTATGTAGCTGACCTATAGCTATGACAGTCTTCAGTGCCTTGGAAGTTAGTTTTATATATATATACATATATATATATATATATATTTAAGTATGTATTTACACACACACACACACACATAAAACGAATAGTAGCAATCCAATCTACTTTAAACATTACAATAAAAGACAGATACCAAGGGACTCCCACCCTCTCTGTAAGAAACAGACAGTGTAGCTACAGGTTGAGAGGGAGAAGAACAGAGAACCAGAACTAGAAATACAGGAAAAACATTATTAACTAGTGTCAAAGGCATTGTAAGATCCCTCACAAATTTCTGACTTCATTTGAAGTCTCTGAAGCCTCTGCTTTGACTTTCTTTACATGCGATTCAAATACAAGTGCCCTTTGCATTTTGACAGCCAGGTTGTGACATTTCCTTGTGACTGAGTTCCCTGTCCCTCTTATGCCAGATTTTCATCTCGTCTGTACCTTCCAGTTTGTTGTATTTTTGCAACATGTATCTTAATCTGAATTCTACCCCTGTCCCTGTGTCAAATTTAAGTTTCTCCAATGGATTCCAAGTTCTCCAGGCCTGCTGGCCTCAGAGGTTGTCCTTCTGTGTTCAAGCCAGGAACTCTTTTTTTATATGTTTATAGGTCCTGTGCTTACAGCTAAATGTTTTGGGGGAATTTTTGGGAGAAAACTTTCTTTTTTGCCAGGATGGTTGTAAGAGCAATTAGGTGCCACTTATTTAAACTTCAGGTTTTGGGTCCCACTTGGCTTAGGGAGCTTGGCACTGTTGCCTTCCTGCAGGTTGTTTCTAAGGCTGGACAAAAGATAGAGTACCTGCATTGCATTTGATTGATTGGCAGGAATGATGTAAGATACACTTCATTTCCTGTGAAAAGATTTGTCAGTATTAGTGTTCACTGTGCATGAACACCTGGTAGATACAGAGGAACCTGATACAGCCCTGAAAAGGCCAACAGCTGAAATATACAGGCTGCGTATTTAACAGCACTGCACCAGTTGTTACATTCCAGCAAGGATAACAAATGGTGGCAGAGGACTGAAATACCAAATTAAGTTCATGACACTGCTCTGTGTGACTGTCATTTTCTCAGTTTAATATCCAATGTATTCTGAAGTATTCTGAGAGCTGTCATCAGAAGTTAATCTTTTTTTTTTTTTTCCCTTCTTTTTAAAGCTACGCTGTTAATTAAAATACATGCAGAGGTTTTGGGAAAAATGGCTTTTGGAAGGCTTTTTGAAATTTCTAAATCAGCTACAGTATATGTATCATGTGATGCACAGGCTGGCTGTGGGAAGCACAAGCATGTAAAACCAGAATAACTTGTTGGCACTGACTGCTCCCATGGGACTGCAAAACTCTGCAACATTCTTATTGGAAATAGCATCATTCCTTGCCACTCTACCCAGCCTTAACCTTCAGGTACATTTTTTGGCAATTCTTCTCACCTCTTGATCAAAAAAGTGTTTTGTTTTCTGGGTTTTTTAATGGTTTGGTTTTGTTTTTGCAGCTAGAATCTTTTGCTGTTGATAAAATTTTGGACGTTTTAATAGACTAATGTTAGAATTAAATAGCAAAATCCAGAAGCATATAACAATACCACGTGCATTTTACAAACATATTGGCAATGACTTATTCAGCATTTTATTGAGTGAAAAGAAGCTGTTCTAAATGGTGTGTGCTGGCTTTTCTTGTATTTTTCTCATGTTTCTGCAGCTGAAGATATGCTCACTTTCAGTATGAGTATGCAGGTCAGATATACTCTATATTTTCAAAAATGCTTCATTAGCCATATTTTTTTCTGAAATTGCTTGATTAACTGTTGCTCTGGAGTGACTTGCAGCCTCATAGCTGATTTCCAAGTCCAATTAGACTGCTCATGCAATATTTGCCATGCATTAGGCTTGGCTTCAGATGGAGTGTTTTTTCTTTTAAAGGTCTTCCAGTGTGAGTGCTAGAACTAGTGCACATTGCTTGAATAATTAACATTCTCATCATATTCTCAGTTGGTAACAATTATGGCAAGTGAGAGTTTAGTACAATTTACTTTACCTGTTAGGAGAGCTGTAGGCAAATGTTACTTATGAAAGAATGCTTTGTATGCACTGCAAATTTTAGTTTAAACTGTTTTCTAGTTAAAATTGGTATTCATATATAAATCCCTCTTTTTCAACACAAGGTGCCAAGTAAAATATTTGATCTTCCAATAAGGACCTTGTGTACATCAATTAAAAAAATAGAGGTATATGTGAAAGAAGCAAGTACTGTACAGGCCCCTTGTTTGAGGGGTTTTTTTCATTCCCCCTTCTGCACTTAGCCATTTGCTCTCTGGGTTTTCCACTGCCTGATGGTGCTTGCCCAACCCATCTGCCATGTTGATGTCCTTCTGTCAATAAACTCTGTGGCTGTCCTGGTCTCTTCCCACTCCTGCCCTCAGCCAGCTGCGAAGCTGCAGTCCCAGTGTCTGAGGTTGAAGAGTGAAAGCTCTCAGAGTGCTTCTGGTCTTGCATGTCTGGTACAAGCCTCAGTTTTCAACAGCTTTTGAAAAGCCAACAAGTGAACAAATCCTTGTGAATGTGGAGACTGGCCAATATGCTGAAGTGGCCATTTGGGAACTGCTGTATTTTTGGAAGGAATTCTGGAAGAATTTCTGGAAGGATTGTAAGGATTTTAACATACCTTTCACCCAGGAAAACTTTGAAGCACTTAGATAAGAATCAAAACACTGACTCTTCTGTTAAAAAAGAAAAGAGAAAACAGCATTAAAAAACCTTTTTGAAACTGTGACTCACTCAAATTGTTATTAAGAAGAAGCTATATATATCATGTGGCAGCTAGAAAAATCAACTTACCTTATTCATATCTGAAGAATTCATGATCTGTATCCTACCACTCAAGTTTTTTAATCATATTGTCATGTAATAAGTATATTGTGAAAATTGTTACAGCCCTGGTAACAGGTTTAGAACTACTTCTGCCTATTTTGTACTTCAGGACATGTTTGTTCACTGATGCTAACTCTTGTGGTTTATCACCATTGGAGCTTTACCTTACTGAAGTCATATATTTATGTATATGAATTCATACATTTATATGCGTCTCTGTTTGGGTTTTTTTAATGTTTCTGCCCTGTATCATTCCTGAAAATAAGGGTAGACCTGTAAAGACCCAGAAAGCAGAAGGCAAGAAAAGATTAAAAATTCAGTAATTTTTATCCCTTCATATCTAGGCAATCTCATGATTTTGGAGGTGCATGACTCATGGTCACATACACTCTGAGAGCATAACACTGTCAATTCCACTTGATTTCAAGTTGCCTTCCTCCAGGGAAATGGTGCTCTTTTACTGCAGGAGTCTGACTGAACATGCAATTTGTATGGCATGTGCAGGCTTTTAGCTGTCCTTCTCACACACAGTCTATAGAGAGGGGAACACACATCCACACAGGATTCCCAGCATGAAGTCCATTGCCACATTTCTCAGTGCTATGTGATAATCTTTTAAATGCTGCCTGAAGCTCTCAGTCAGTGCTGTCTCTTTCCTCCCAAGCCCATGTCAGTGTTCTTTGTGCCTTACCCAAAAACCCTTGTCGTTTTTGGGCCTTACTAGTGCAGCACGTGACGTGCCAGTCACTAAAATGAGAACTGGGTCTCAGGCAGCAGCATTTCACAGTCCTATTTTCTCTTCCTTTGAGACTGTTGTATCAACACAGTATCAGAAAGCTCAGCTCTCGACTTGACCATGGAATTTAACATGGTTCACTGTAATTTTTTTGCTAGATGCCTTTTTTTCCTGCTTCTCATTATGAGAAGTTTAAAAATACTCAGTGACTCAAGTATTCATTGTCAATGTACATGAGATTGCATAGACTCAGCTGCAAGTGATTTTGAATCTACCATAGACTGTTGTCTTGTGGAAAAAAAAGTTGGGTTTTTTCCAAATCCTACCTTTTTTTTTTT
>VZTI01000214.1:116142-134091 GCA_013397865.1 Struthidea cinerea
AAAAATTGGGTTTTTTTAAAAATCTTTTTTTTTTTTTTTTTTTTTTTTTTTTTTAAATTTTAAATAGAGTTGAGACATAGGGTATGTGGTAATAGTGTAATAGTCATTTGCCACAGTATGGAGGGAGGTGTGCTAGCTTCCATGTGAGGGAAAAGTCAGCATTGCAGCCATAAATATGAGCCTTCTTGTACTTTCATAGCAGTCTGCTGAGAGTCTGTTAATCACAATTTTCACTGAAAGTTTATACTTCCACCACAGTTTATTTTACCATACTCTGTATGGTAAAATGTTTTGGGAAAAACACATTCAAAATTCTACATGCCCAGCATTTATTCATTTTAATACACAAAATACCATGTTAAACTAGCATACTGTGTGCTTGGCTTCAAAAATCACTAAACTCACAACTTTCACAGGAGGCTGTCTCTAGCACCTTGTTTGCTCATCTGAATAATAAATTAGGAGATTTTGCAGGTGTTTGCATTATTCCTAAGACTGATCCTGTGAATTTCAAAGTAATGGAAGCAGGATTTCCTCTGAGAGCCTTTCCTCTTGGACTACTTTCCTCTGTGGAGGCGTGGCTGTACTGTACATAATCATGCTTATATGTGTAGTTTGTGCAGAAAATGGCATCCCATTGATTTCAAAGGGATATTTTTTGATTATAACCTTTTAAAAAGTAAGTGTAAAACTGCAGAGGAAAGAAATTTGAGCTATAAAGAGCAGTCATGAGGTAAACCAAA
The DNA here is from genome assembly GCA_013397865.1 of Struthidea cinerea. NCBI lineage: Eukaryota > Metazoa > Chordata > Aves > Passeriformes > Corcoracidae > Struthidea > Struthidea cinerea. The sequence continues at coordinate 116,886 of VZTI01000214.1, forward strand.
CTGTGACATGCTTAAAATTGGTGGGATTACCTGCAGGTCACCAGAGAAAGGACACTCTTTCAGTTTAAAGTGCAAGGATGTAACCTGTCAATACGGAAGGTGTGGTCAGACATCCAGGCCAGCTGCTGTAATCACTTTCAGAAGGTGGCTACATACAGTCATCCCTAAGTAGTTGTATAAAGGTGCGTTTTCAGGTGCTCGTATCCGAAATCGCTGTCAGAAGTTTGAAAGGGGGTGCCCGGCAGCCCTCACGTTGGGAACGCTGCCCTCCCCAGCACGACCTGTGAGTCAGGCACCTCTGATACACTTGAGCATCTCCACTTGCAGATCCCAGGTTAATGTTTTAACCTCTTCTTGACACGTCACCTGTCCTCTCGAGTCACAGGACCTTTCTTCTCCCTCCCTCCCTCCCTCCCTGTCTGTGAATTGTCCGAGTTGTCAGTTGGCAGGAACAGCCCTGGTGTTGCACTGCTTGCTCAGCGCTGCAATTTCCTTTCAGCTCTCTCTTCGAGGAAGTGAAACCACTGCGATGTATTTTTGCATTTTGAGGTGCCAAAGCAAAATGAAGCACTGCAGACAGGAGAAAAAGGTAGCTGAGAAGAGCTGCTGTTACAGTGAGGAGGAAAACCCCATAATCGCTCTGTGATAGCTTCTGACAACGTTTCAAAGCACATGATAAAGTGTGCGCTGGATTTACCAGAATAAATAAGCCACAGGCCAGTCTTCACCTTGGGTATTTTGCTTCTCTTTCTGCTGTCAGCAATAAAAACTGCAATTACATTAGATGAACAAGTAAGTAATAGTTTTACTGTTATTTAAGGAAGTATGTGTGTTCACTCTGAAGAAGCTCTATAACCTTACTGCTTAAACTGAGTTTTATTCAAGCTGTGAAATACATCTTAAGTCTTTCTGTCATTGGTAAGGAGGAAAAATTCTGATTATAAAAGACAAGCAGTTAGCAAGTTCCTTTTTTTGGATTGGCTGAAATCCTGAAGTATGAAATTTACATGTTTAGTACCTAAATTAGAACCCATGTAACAGCGTAGGGAAAATGAAGCTAAATTCTGGTGTATTTATAGCAAAGTAGATAGAAAGTAAGCCATGCTGGATAGCCCCAAAACTTGGACAGATTTTAGAAAAATACCATTATGAGTTCCACAGCTTTTGGAATGGAGCAATTCCTGTTTTGGTTAAAAAAGGTACCTACATGTTGAGCTGTACTTTGTAAAATGTAAAATTATGTAATATTAGATTTTTTGTTGTTGTTCAAAAACAGTAAGATACTTAGGAAACTGCCATGTTTTCAGCTTCTTGTAATTGATACTTCCCATGTCATGATGTTAGAACCATTCCTGAGTGTTTGCATGGCTTTCTGGAGACAGGTTATGTGGATTTAGAAATGCAGAATTGTTCAGGCTGGAATTACAGTGGAGCATTTGCTGTGATATTATTTTATAAGAAATAATGCCTACAGCATCCTGGGAAAGAATGCTTAAAAATAGAGATATATTGTATCATGTAAGTTTTTCTCTGCAAATTTTTGGAAGATACGTTGAAACAGCAGCTGCTGTTAGTATGAACATCTATATACGTGTGGAGTGTCAGAAAGAAGACGTCATGAACATTAATAAGAATTTAAAGTTATGAAATAACGATTGATATTCCTGATTTGGAAGGGGAAAAAAAGTTATCAGTCATTGGTAGATCATTGTAAAGCATTGGCTGTTGAGTTCTAATATTTGACCACCCTTTGGAAAACTTGGATTAGTTTTACTTTAATAGTAACAGTTGCAGTTTTAAATTTAAAAACACAGAAAGTGAATTAAATATTTTCAGTTCAGAATGACTGCTCAGCATCTTTAATGTCTTCCTGTATCTTTGTGGTTGAGAAGTGTGTCTGTCTTGTGATCTTGAGTGCTTTGCCCAAGATAGTTAACAAGGGGTTCTTTGGTTTTTGAGTGTCCTCTTTTAGTAAAGATTTTAGAAAATGTGCTCAGACACTTCACGCTTCAAAACAAAATACCGATATGCACTGAAAGTTTTAAGAAATAAACCTGCTTGAAAGTTTTTGGGACGATAATAAAAGGAGCTTGTTATTAAGTTTCTCAAAGATACTCTTGAATTAAAAATACAGATTTGTGTTTCATGTCCTGAAGGACAAGTTTCTTCTATTTGCTGGAACCCCTGAGGCACTCTGTGTCTGAACACACCCAGCTGCCCACATACCAGCAGTTAAGAGGAAACCTTTTCCAAATTCAGGGACTTAGTGTCTGACATCTGCAGAGTTGATGTTTTCATTAAAGGAAAAAAAAAAAAAAAAGGAAAATATTTCCAGTCCCTGTGTTTGCTAAGCAAACCTTTCATATGTATAGTAAATGTAAACAGATGTAGCTTTCCTTCGGCCTGTCTGAGACTCCAGGGGAGCTGCAGCATAAAGGCAGCCATTTCCTAGACAATTCTACCTGAAAATACGAACTCACATGTGTCTTAGTGGAGAGAGTGCTGCCAAGGGATTGTGCTTTAAAAAATTGTTGCTGATAACAGAATGCATGGTAAAATTTCACAAGTCAAGTTAGTGAAGGACTGTTTGGGGTCTTTTAAGTATCTGAACAAAATTACAAGCCAGTCATTGGGTGTGTTAGTGCAATAAAACATAGTTTTAGAGGTAGAAATCTGGTCTAGGATCTACTTCAGTGGTCACAGAAAGATACTTTTAAATGGTTATGCTCACAAGTGTTATGACAATCCCTAGAAAGTGAATTTCTTGCTTTTACTGCATTAAGTATAAGACATAGAAGTGTTAATCTGTACTTGTGTTTCTTCTGAAAACTAGTGTCTTCAGACTGCAGCCAGAGAATCTGAGTGTTGTTTGATGGCCATGGATTTTTGCCTTTCTTTTATATTTCTACATGGATATCTATAGATATGTATAAAATATGTATCTAAAAAAAAAAAATAATAGATGTGTGGTATCTGCATTCGCTGATCAGGTAAAATGCTAAGCAGGAAAAGGCTTTATAATGGTCGCTTCACTGAATTATTATCTTTATTTGAGTAGCAGTGGTTATTTGTTGTGGCATTCGGATAATCCTGGTTTCAGATTTCATTATGAATGCGAGAATCAGATTAGATTTGTGACTCACCTAATCAAATAGGGCAGTTTTATTGCCTCAGTTTGAAATTCCATCTACCATATATAGAGGGATCTTCTAAACCATTTCTGCGCAAGTTCAGTTGGTATTTTCTCAAAAGTAAAACAGTCTGAAAGAATGTAAACCTAAAGAGAAAAAAGTTTTAGGGATTTAAATATGGTTTTTTTCCTGCAACTACGTTGCATTATTTTTGTGACACTTGGTAAGATTAACGTGAATGTATAAATATGAAAATATTCGTCAACTTGCTGTCTAGAGCCTGTGTGTTTGGAAGTACTGACTGCGTACTTTTTTCTTCCCCTAGTGGCCACAGATGTCTTCAACTCCAAAAGTCTGGCCATTCAGGCCCAGAAGAAGATCCTTGGGAAAATGGTGTCCAAATCAATAGCAACTACTTTGATCGATGATACAAGCAGCGATGTTTTAGATGAGCTTTACAGAGTAACGAAGGAATATACACAAAATAAAAAAGAAGCAGAGAAGATCATCAAAAACCTCATTAAAATAGTCCTCAAATTGGCAATTCTCTACAGGAACAACCAATTTAATCAGGATGAAATAGCATTGATGGAGAAATTCAAGAAGAAGGTTCATCAGCTGGCTAAGACCGTGGTCAGTTTCCATCAGGTGGATTATACCTTCGACAGGAACTTTTTGTCCAAATTGTTAAACGAATGTAGAGAGCTGCTTCATGAAATCATTCAGCGTCACCTAACTGCGAAGTCACACGGACGCGTCAACAATGTGTTTGATCACTTCTCTGATTGTGAATTTTTGGCTGCCTTGTACAATCCCTTTGGACCTTATAAAACCCATTTGCAGAAACTTTGTGATGGGGTCAACAAAATGCTAGATGAGGGGAACATATAAGTACTTGTATTAGAGGTGACTGCCTATGAGTTATTTGTAGATGGAACACTGTTGATTTATGAAGGAATAAGGGAGCATGCAAAGAGGTTTTTTTACATTATGACAAATCTTTCCTAAATATCTTTATTAATTGATTTCTTACTATTCTCTATCTGTTGCTATTCACAGTCCATCTGGAAGAAAAACTGCACATGACTTTTTTTGCTGTGCTTTGCCTATGGAAACAGCTTGATAAAGACAATCAAACAGAATGGTTCAAGTAGAGTAAGAGTCTTGCAAGATAGATATACAAACCAAAACAATATGCTGTCAGACAATTTGCATCTTTCATAGATTTACAGAATTAATTCTAAACTATCAGAATCCAGTAATGTTGGTAACAGATTATCATGGTGATGGTACACTCTGTAATTTCTTTCATTTACTTGTAAAATAGACGTATTTGATTCATTTATAGTCTTTTATGCTCTCTGCACAGATAACAGCTTCCTCGTGTTGCCATTATGAAGCACTGAGTTTTAAATACAATCAGTGATGCTGTCACATAGAGTCTTAACAGCAGGCTTGTGCATCTCCAGCTCAGAGGTTAAAACTTCCTGTCTACAAGGCAGGATCTCCCACGTAGAGATCCTTATAGACCTGCACAGGTGCTTGCTTCCTTTGATTACATGGGGATTATTTGAGGAATAAGCTACAGGAAAATAGCCGAACGGGGAAGAGTATTCCCAAGAAACCGCTTGTGGTACAGAATTTTAACTCTGCCTATGATAAGGTAAAACACAGTGACTTCTCTGTGCAATTCCTTAAGATATTTAGAATTCTGCTAGTAGAATCATAGAATCAATCATTTGGGTTGGAAGGGTCACAATTCTTCTCAAAAAGATGTGAGTCAGTATATTTGATATACTAGTCTGATGTGTATGATGATGTGAATTCACCAAAGTTGATAAATAAATTTTAAGCCAATTTGCTTTGTGTACAATGAAACTAGAAACAGAAATTAGTTTTATCATTGTGTTATATATTATTTAACTAATGGAAAAACGGATTTTTGAATAAATTTTTTTCTTCTTTTCTTACTTCATACCTTTTATCCTTCTTTTTCTTCCTCATCTTCTCTCTGCCTTGACATTGGGGATAAAAAATGTGACTTTCTAGACACTGTAATGTACTTTGAAGCATGAAATTAATACATTTCAAACAGCCAAAGACTTTTTGTTAGGAAGCATATAAAGAATTTGCTGTTTATTTAATTGCCAGTGTTTTTGCTGTTTGCTGTGTCCTTTTGTTTTAATGAGTAAACCAAAGAATATTTGCACTCCAAACTTCTCTTGTCTTTTTTTTTTTTCCCTTATCACATTTTTAATTCTAAATTCTGCCAGCAACAAAAGCATTGCAACAGCTGACATATGGTTTCAGCATTACCTGTGATTTTTAAGAGAGAAAATTAAGTTTTATTCATGTTAGGTTGGTCATGAGGCTGTCAATATTTCTAGAAATGTGCTAGAGAAATGTGTTCAAAATGTGAACTCATTTTATGGAAGCCACTGGTGTTCAGCAAAGAGAATATTGATGTACTACTAGTCTGGAAACAACCAGGAATGGATGTAAGGATAGTATACCAAAATTTGCCAGAAAGTAAATTATTTGGTTGACATCTGAAGGAACATCATGTAAGATCCCTTCCCACACTTTACCTAAACAGTAAATACACTGTGTTTCTGTCCATCAGAAGTTGTGTATAGGGATGCAACACCATGGAGAAAGTTGCACAAATTGTAACGAGTTTAGTTTCTGGTGTATTTATTTTACCTTCCCACCTAGAAAGAGAAAGCTGTTTGTTTTCTTTACCAATTCTTCCTCCTGGGGTGAGAATAAAAAGGAACTTGACTTCTAGAAATTAAAGGAGTTTTAGCTACAAATCCTATTTTTAAATCATGTCCTGATTCTCCCAAAGCAGCATAGTTTACAATGACTGGTAACAGTTACTAAAAGGAGGGGGGACAGTACCTTGTTTAGAACCAGGTATATTATATGCGCGTGCTGCGTAAAGCACAGAAGTTTATCTTCAGCCATGACCTAGAATATTTTGATTGCTCAAATTTGAATTTTCTCTGGGATAAAAATTGCTGAAATAATCTTTGTACATTGATAATTAACACCTATTTACACGTATATGAGCCATGTATATTTTCAGTACTCAGGACCTTCTTACTGAGCTGCAGTATCTGGCCATTTACTTGTCAGAAAAAGTGAAATTTGCCCATGGAGATTTGATTATAAGTATGAAAACTTGACAGCTGAGAGAACTCATATTTAGCTCACAATTGAGTTACATTCTTCTGAGATGCTGTAACAATGGTTCTTGTCTGGCATTCATTTTGAATTACAAAAAAGGGACTTCCATAAGTATGAAAGAAACCAGTTGTGTTGGGTTTCCAAACACCTACCATGTACTTCTGACATGACATAGCACTCAAGCTGTACATATTCACAGTCAATTTATTTTACCTGCAGCATACATAAATAGTAGCTTTAATTATGAAAATTCAGAAATAAACTGACAGCATTTTTCCCTGTAGTACCCTTGTATGAAGGCAATGACCCTCTAGCAGAAACTTGACATAGTCAAGATTTTAAAAAAGATTACAGGGGTACTGTTTAATTACGGGTAGCATAATGCCATTATTTAGTGTTAGAGCATTGATAATACTGTGTTTTTAAGGAGTAATAATTATTAATACATTAAAATCCAGTCATCATAGGTTCATTTTATAATAGGCTTTTAAATCTCAATACCTCAGGTGCTGTGTATTTTTAAGGCCTTTTCAACGCTTAGTTAATATGTAAAGCCTGATGCCATCAAAATACAGGTTGAAGTTCTGGAAGTTAAAATTCATTTTATAGCCTTCTAGAGGCATTGAAAAATTTCTAAGTCAGACCTTAGATACCTTTTGCAATATGCAAACAAACATGATCTCATCCATACAGTGAAAACAAAATATAGGGAGGTTATCACAGCCATTTTGTGTGGGCCACCTTAGAAGGAATTCACTGGAACATTTGGCCACCTCCTAATTATGTTTGTGGGCACAGACAAACAAAAAGACACAGTTGGGTAAATTACAATCCTTATTCCTGGCCTTGAGTTCTCTTGAGATCTACCTCCATTTAGGAGGTACAGAGATCATCAGGAATCTGGAAGCTTTCAGCAACTGATATGGGGTGATTTGTGGTTTTGGGTTTGTTTGGTTGGTTTTTTTTCCTAAAAGGAAAATATCAAATCATGTCTCTTCTAAAAAAAGATCCAACCCCACCCATGAATTCTTGTAAAACAATGGAGTGAGGAGATGGCCAATTGCTTTCTCATATCTCTCCCTAGTGAGATTACATTTTCCCAAGAAAATAGGGAACTGATTGTCATGGTTGGCTTCAGTCACTTTCCAGCTCCTTCTAGCTATAATGGCTATAATGTGATTATTTAAAGGTGAACTGGAATTCTGCATGTAGCTCTTCAAGGGACCAGAATGTGCTCATTTTCAGGGTCTGGCAAAGAGGGACCCACACCACCTCATAGTCACAGAGGACAACGTTAAGAGAAGGATGGGTAAGTTGTAGGTTGTATGGGCTCAGATAGTCTCTCTATGATGAGCATTGGCTGTCTGGTGACCTGCTACACAGCTTTCCTTTGCCTTTTCCTGCCCTTCTCAGCAGCTGAACTACTCTTAGGTTGACAGGTCAACTCCTTTCCTACTGTTTTTAGCTCAGGATTACATTACATTGTGTATGCATCTAAGGATGATCTAAGGATCTAAGGATCTAAGGAGGATCTAAGAGTCAGTCTACGTTACCTGCTTCACTTAATGAAAAAAACACAAAGAAACACCACTTTCCTGTTTGGTTGGGTTTTTTCTAAGGGTGGGAGTGGTGGGTTTGCAACGTAATTTGATCTCTAAAAGAATATATATCTTGATTTAGCTGTTAATACTGTTTTGGCTATAATCTGTACCCTCATCGGTGTAGTAAGCATTTAGCTGTGATTTCAATACATGTACTTCTGAGCCTTTTTTTTTTTTCTAGAAGTGCTTTTGAATGTATTACAGATGGTATACTTCATATACATGAGATGAAGATGCCTGTTTGCATAACCATTTGCAGAAAAACTTTGGTACAACTGCTTTTTATTGAGATTTGGGCAGGTCAGCCAACATTCATGGTTAAGTGGCAAACATCTGTGCTGGATAAAACAACTGTCAAAAGAGATTATAGTTGTCAAAAAAAGTTCTGTAATATCTTACTTCTATGTTTTTCACATAAATGAAACTTCTTTTGGGAGGGGAAAGTTTCCTATTTATCTTAAAACCGAATTGCTGTGGAAAACCACACTGTGACTATTACTCAGAAAGTTTAGACTTAGTAATGTAGTTATTTCCAGTTTGTTAAAAAAAAGGATGCCAAAACCCAACACAAGAAAACTTACATTTGAAAGAAGTTCTGAAATAATTATCCATTCTAATTTTCTAATCTTTTCATGCTGAATTTTGCATACTGCAGTTGAAATTATATTGCACCTTTGTAATTCATATACACTATTAAATATTATAGGTTAACGTGATTTTTTTTATGTCTGTAAAAAGAAAGGAATAGTATCTCCATGCAGACTATGTCAAAGACCTTTCTCAGTTACAACAGTGCTCAGTCTGTGTAACAAATCAAGATTTCTTACGTTTAAACTACAAATTGCTGAAGTGGCCCCTCTTTGTACTCAGTTTTATTATTTAGAGTTCTGTTTTCTGATTTTAAAGTTGAGATTTATGGGCAAGACATTCCTGAATCAATACCCACTTTTTCTTGTGATCTTGGGAAATACGGGTGCTGATGTACATCTTCTAACCATCTGTAAATTTCTACTTGCTAGCACAACACCAGTTTCTGGAGAAACATCCCTTACGGCACTTCTTTCTATTAGGGAGCAAATTGAAATGAGGAGTCTTGTAACTTGGGGATGTACCATAATTACACAGTATCAAACAAAGAAGCAGACTATAATGATTAAGAATAATGTAATTAAGAAGGTACTTTGCTTGCCCAGCTTTCCCAAGCAATCAAAACTTATTTGCTATTTGTTGTTCTCCCCTGTGGGAAAGTCTTGGTATGGTAGGTGGAGGACAAAGGCGGAGCTTCCTACAGTTACTGTGATTTAGATTTAAATTACTTTTACATGTAAAGCCTTCCATTATCTCCTCTAAAAATCTTAACACTGGATTTTAAAATCACACTTTTCATTGGCTTCATGACAAATTAATTCTTCTTTCAGTTTGTATTAAATATTTGGGTTTAAAATGTGCTTTTATTGTACACATAAATATGAGCTGAAACAAAATAGCAGCTGGCCTTGTGTATCATGTCATGCTTCCTAGATACCTGGGGGTTTTTCATTAGTCAGTAGGTGTTTTGTGTCCTATAAAGAAACTTCTTAGTGGATATAATTCTGAAGCTTTTCATAAATTCAGGTCATTCTAAGAGAAGAATTGTTGGCTTTTCACACACTTGTTCTCCCGTTTCTGCCGGCACCTTGTGGCAACCTAAAGCTCTTCATTTGCAAGACATTTGTGGGACATTTTGAAGTACATTTTTTCAGAATTCATGTATTATTGATTGTTCTGGCCAAGCTGCAGCAAATGGTGGATGAAAAATATTGTTACATTTAAGTTGTGCGAGGGTTTTCTAATACAGGGAGTATGGTGGTGCAGATGGAATAAATCAGCTCAAGTAGGGCCCCCTTACCACCAACCCCTCTTCTCTTGTGTGAAAATATAAATGCACTAGTTATGCTCCATTACTGAATAGTGTTGAAAAACTACTTGGCTTTCTTGAGCAGGATTTACTCTTTTGTTAGAGGGATCTGTTTCGGTAGCTGGGCTTGGCTAGGGTTTTGAGAAGAAAGTCCCCTGGCTGTTGATAGTCTACTGTTAGTTAAGGGTTTCTGTGACATGAAAGGACAGCATTTCCCCATTCCAGAAGCCCGAGCTGATGTTTTCTACTTACTTCACTGACTGGAATGGAGATACTGTGGTTTTTTGCTTTGTTCGTTAGGGGGTCTGTTTTATTTTTGTGGAGAGTCACAACTGTGTATGATCTGCTAAGCCTACTAAGAGATTGCAGAAATAAAAGAGACGGAGGCTGACTGGTTTATTACCCCATGAGGCTTTGAGCCAGAGGGGGAATAAGTGCATTGGTCCAGGGACATGACATGAGATCAGCTGTTACTTTCAAGAGAGCTGGTTCTATATCTCAAGGATCTTGATACTTCAGCAACCGAAAAATTATCTCATCCTTGGAACTAAAGTGAGTCTCTTTGCCCAACTAAAAAGCTGTCTCAGTTACAGGCTGCCTAACTTGATTGCAGTGGTATGGACACTCCCAAAGGTACTTTTGCTGTGCCATCATATGAGAAACTATTAGGCAAAAGTGGAAAGAAAAGCTCAGCACTTCTGCGAGAAAGGGCTGTGATCAGACAAAGATCTCATTAAGTTTGCTTTGCCATCCGCACTGTGATAAGGACTACTGCCTGCTGTGAGCAGAGGCATTTGACTTTGGCTAAGTAAGACATTTCCAGTATCCTGTGATACTGCAATCTACAGTTTACCCCAAAGCTAGAACTGAGAGGCTCATGCTACAAAATACGGAAACAGGGAAGGAGGCCCTTTATAAAACAGTATCAAAGAAAACTAGTCATTGCTACTGTTTGGAGCTGGGAGAACCTCGGCTGGGGTATTTTGCCTTCCCATCTCATTTCTGATTAGAAGAGCAAGTGCTGAAGAGGAGTACAAGCAAACCACAGGAAAAGGTGTTTATGTTGCTAGTTAGTTGACTGTTCTCCATCTTGCTTCTAGATAGAAGGCTATTCCATACTTGATGTATTCTTGACTAAAATTGTTCTTTATTTAGGTTGGGGAGGAATTCTCAGCATGGAATATAGACAGTCTAAACCTGTGGAGTTTTGCTTTCATTTGCATTCTTGGGATGGTTGGAATGGAAGCTGGCAGAGTGGGTATTTCTGAGAGATGACTGGAACTCTGTTGTTAGTCGGGGAAAATGAATGTCTGTTGTCCACAGAGAAAAATTCCGTAAAATTGGGGTTAAGAACTGTAAAAAGTCTTTGGTGGCAGCTTGAGAGAAGAGGCCATTTTAGAAGACACAGTTTAAAAGTAACTTACCTTTACTTTGTGTTCATTACAGGAGCTGCCTGGATTTATTCTATGAGCAGAACCTCTTGGAATTTTTAGCTGTTCTAAATCTCAATATGGCTGTTAATTCAGGAGGCAACTGCATCAAATCAGTTTTCTCAGGAGGCATTTCAAGTCTTCCATCTATTCATTAAAGATTCAGCTCATCTGCAGAATCTGTTTACTTGTAGCTTGGTAGTAGTGCAAACATGCACCTGATTTCCATAGAATGTGACATATGGGTATTTGTCTGTCTTTCTACTTCTTGTTTTAGTTCTTGTTTTTTGTCCTTGTGGGTTTTTATTGTCTTTTTTTATTTTTTTTTTCCTTCAAGGGGTCCAATTTAGTGGATTTTTCATGAAGAATCATTTAGGACGAAATAGTGTGGTTGTGTTGTGAGAGTAACACCATAACTTTTCATTGGCACCTCTCTAACATCTCACCATAGGATGCATTTTCAAAGCTGTAGATGTGCACAAGCAACTAGTTTCTGCTTCAAAAGTTTGTTCTACTACTGTGTTACTTCATACGTGCTCAGCAGTCCACTGAGCCCTGACTGACCCAGGGCTTCGGTCTCCCTTAAATCCTAAGTCTCTGATGGAATCAAATGGAGAGCTTCCATAGCGCTCTGCTTGTGCCCCCTGCATGAATTTTCCACTTAATTGAGTGGTATGTGCAACAAATGCCAAAATTAATGTTTCTTGCCAAAACAGGGATATGAGACCTCCTGTGATGTGTGTTGTTGACAACAGCTATAAAAATGTTTGCATTTACATTTGCAATTGGTGCATAAGAATGTGTGCACTGTTAACTACGCAGTAGGCTGCTCCTCAACATCTCATCAGGAAAGCTGCCTTTCAGGTTCGGAGGGTAACAAACAGTGGATTCAATGGCAAAAAACCCCCACTTACTAATTGCTGTAGGCTCACAGAAAAATAAAAGAAGACAAGAGAATGCAAGCTGGAAGGGAAATACTACCATAAGCTGTTCCTGCAGAGGAAAGGAATTAATAGAAATATTATATTCAAGCTATGAAGAATTCCTCAGTAGCGGTTTCTAAGTAGTTTTATCTAAACACTTTTACTGAGAGAGTAATTACTATAGTGAGCCGGGCCATACAGTTAGTTTCTGTGAGATAAACATGTGACCAGCTCAGTGCTTAGAGCCCTCAATGACCAGATCAGGGTCTGAGATCCCTCAATGACCTCGCTGCAATGGCAGCCAGAGAATGGCTGCAGAGCGAGAGAGAGGAAATGGGGAGAATGACCTGGCTGCAAGCAAGCTGTCTTTGGTCCCGGCAAAAAACATGTGTCTTCAAAACCCCAGGGACTTTTAGAGCACTAAGGCTATGGGCAGGCACAATCTGTTGGAGGCCATGCTTTTGCAGTATTCAGTGAAAGGTGCTACAGTTTTTAACATGGATTCAATATCTAGCTCCTGGTCACAGCAAGAAACATCTCCCCCTTCAATTATGTTTGTAGAGAAGTCTTTGTTCCCAGTGAATAGGCCTCTGCAAATCTCCATGAGCAAAACCATTTAGCAAGCAAGTAAAGTACTTGAAAATTATCTTTATAATTAAAAAAGATTTTTTAGCAATGTTAAAAAATACAGAATAAAAGCAAGTCAGTCAATTCTTTTATTCTCCCTGAATAAAAGTTTCTCAGGTGCTCACCGTCTCCAGCAGCAGACAGCAGAAACCATTTCCGATGGGATTAAGAATCCCACAGTACCTGCAACCCCCTAGTTTATAAAAGGCTTAGAAAAGAAAAAAAGCCCAGCCCAATTATCTAACCTGTTAGTCAAAAGATGCTAGAACATACACTAAATTTGTTTCAGTGCACAGCATGAAAATTTACTGTTAATAAAAAGAACTTACCTGCTCTAGGCATTGAAGCATAACAGAAAAGAAATATCATCACATTCAGTATTACCAGGTACTGTGTGGGGTTTTTGACAAATTTTTCCTAGTGAAAAATGTCTAATATGTCAGTATAAATGTTAATGACAAATATATGTTAGTCCACACTGCTCACTAAGAGACAAAATAAAGCAAATTTGGTCCTTTTTTTTGAACTCACTTATTTTGTTACCAGTTTCAAGCAGTTTAAACCCTGTCTGGCTGAGTTTGGAATGTGGATATCGTGCTATTACTCTTGCACTATGCCTCAATCACTGAAAACTCACTATGGCACCTGATCTTGATTTGTGGCTTGACACCTACTGTGATCATGTTTCCACCTACCATCACCTCACTTTGGTAAGCCTCATACCTTTTTTCACACTGATACAGAAATTTTCTGATACCTGTTTGACTCTAGGAACAAAGTTCTTCTGACTGCTAAGGAAACCCATCAAACACCTTTCCATCCTGAGTGGTTCTTTGTATTTTGCATCTTTTTAATACAGACAAGTTTCACTTTAAAAACATAAAATATAGAAGTGATGTACTGTCTCGCCAGAGCACTTTCTTTTGTGTTTTACAGGAAAAACCCCCAGTCTTTTGAGGAAACTCTTAATTGTTTTGAAGTGTGAGCTCTCTTTTGATTCAAATCCCAGTCTATGCACAAAAATAATGTAGCTGTAAAAGTTCCTGACTTGTTAACAAGGCCTGTTTATTCGGTATGTAAAGAACAAGTTCTGCTCCAGAAGTACCTCAGGGACTGATTATATTTGGGCCATGTAACCACTAACTTCGAGGAAAATTCAAGAGTAAATCCTGTCCTTGAATAGCCCATTATCTATAAAAAACAGGAGATGGAAGACTATGTAATGTGAAAGAGTAGAGCTGAAACGGCTTCTTCAAGATCATGAAAGATCTGCTGCTGGACAGAATCAGCACTGAAAATGGATCAGGTTCTCTTAGGACTTGTTTATAGAAGTGCCCACAGATCTGAGCTGCTCTAGAGTGATACGGTTACATAGGGGATTATGCAAATAAAATTGGCACTGTAAGGATGACCACTTAGTCCTTGTGGGTATTTCCAGTCTTTACTAGATGCTGCTCTCACAGCATCTTGGAGACTTCCCTTTCTTTTCCCAGGTCGGAGCCCAATCCCACGCCGTAGCAACGATAAGCGAAATATTGAGTGTCGAGGCTGAAACAAAGCTCACAGATGTTAAGGCCTCAATCTGTTACTTCCTCAGGAAGAGCAATTGCAATCTGACTCACCGCTCTGCCCTCCTCCCCGCCAGGAAAGAGCTTCCTCCTGCTGCCAAGCACAGCACAGCCAAACAACAATCAGCGATGTTCTCTCTACAAAGCACACCCAGTTGCACCGGGCCTCTCACTGCTGGGAAATGTGCTCTTCTGTTTAATTAGTTGTGAGGGTATTTAGTGCTGTGACAGAATAACACACCTCCAGTGCAATGGGTGGTTTCTGTGCACCTTCAACAATATTTCCCACACTTAAAAATTGTGATTTATTGTAGACTATTTATGTTCCAGGCATGTTCCCTGGTCTGCCTCCAGAATTTTTTTTTTTTTAATTTATTTTTTTTTTCCTGTAGTTTCCAGTAGTTTCCCTGCGGGTGTTACTGTGTATGTGGGCACTTGGGGCAGTCTTACCGTAGCACGAGCTCTCTCTAGTGCCCACAGTGTAAGTTGCGGCTGGAGCTTTCAAACCCCTGCAAGCCGAACTGTGTGATAAAATCACAGACCATTCGTCTCTGTTCCTACTGTTTCTAAAGGAGTGACTGCCACAGATGATTTGAGGTAAGAAATGATAATTTATTCTATTTTGGGAGCCTCCAAACAGCTGTCACTCAGGAAACTATCACCTTTCTTTAGTGTAGACAATAAAGCATTTACAGCCAAGAAGATAACCAGGCAGCAAAACCAATTTTTCTTTCTATTACCTCCAGAAATAATCCAAAGTTTACAAGAAAGTTTAATTATGAATTAAAGTTCATCTGTGCAGAGGGAATATGTAGATGATTTCCCCAAAAAATAATTTTGTGTGTTCCTTACACAATCCTCTCTTCCCTGAGCACCCCCCAGATTTAAGCATTGGCCCTATGAATTACCAGAACAATTACATTCTGAATAACACTGTCTCACACAATACCCGCAATAATGTAATGACTAAGCGTGTACATTCGTACTTAACCCACTGGCTGGTTCAACTAAACACAGTGCACTCTGCTACTCTTTGTGTCTCACTCTGTTCCTCTGCTTCACCATGGGGTCACTCCCACAGGCTGCAGGTCTCCATGAACTGCTCCAGCATGGGTCCCTCCCACAGGGTGCATTCCTTCAAAACAGTCTGCTCCAGTCACCCACGGGGTCACAAGTCCTGTCAGCAACCCTGCTCCAGTGTGGACCTCCATGGGCTGCCTCAGCATGGTCTTCTCTACGGGCTCTGGGGAATCTGCTCCTGCAGCTGGACCCCCTGCTCTCCCTCCTCCTTCACCAGCCCGGGCGTCTGCAGGGCTGTTTCTTCCTCAACTTCCCCGCTCTTTCACAAATGCAAAATGCGTTTTATATTTTCTTAAAAACATTCCCAGAGAGGCACCACCGGCACCCTCTCTGAGGTGAGTCCTTTGGATGTGGTGGGAATGCTGCGCCTGGCACTGGCATCCCAGGCCTGCTCCCCATGGCTGCCCCGCAGCCCACGGGCGCCTGCACCCAGCACCGCCCTCTGCACATGGGCAGCCAAAGAAAGGGCGGTGTATTGCACTTTAATCGCTCGATATAGAAAGTTCCCACAACCAGGGCTGAAAGCAGTGATTTGGACTGGGAAATAGTAAATGGAGCAAAAAAGAATTGCACACCATAAACTGTAAGATTAATATAAAAGAAGTAACTGTGGATTAACTTTAAACGGAGGCGTGATGTCTTACGCCAGGGCAGCCTGGTCTCACAATCCACCCTGGCAATGGCCTCGTCGGACACGTGGATGTACCTGACAGGACAGCCCGCTCCTTCCCACCTTTCACAACCAGCCTGGAAAAGCAGGGCCGGGCGGGGCTGATCCTGGGCACTACCGCCTCTGTCCCGAGGCCCTGCCTTGCCCTCTGCATCCCTTCCTTACCCTTCCTCTTCCCTTCCCTCCTCTATCCTCCCCTCTGCATCGCTTCCTTCTCCTTCCTCTTCCCTTCCTTCCTCCACTCGCGTCTCCACATCCCTTCCTTTCCCCTCCCTATCCCTTCTTCTCTTCTTCTCATCCCATCGTATTGTATGGAAAATCACACCATGAAAAGCCAGTGTCCATAAAGGAGACAGAGGAGTCCTGCAACTTTGTTCGAATAAAGGGAGCGAGTCCACGGGGGCAAACGCCCACGGTGTCTTCTCTCTCGAGGTTTCAGAGGGCGCAGCCTCCTTTTATACTAAATTCCCAGCCGCATGTCACCCTCTTCCTTTCCCCATTGGCTGAGGTACAGGGAAGGTACAGCCTTCCCGAACCGCCTACCACATATCCCCCCCCTTGAACCTGTCATTATACCCCAAAGTTCAGAAACTCAAGCTTGCGTAGACCCTTGTCTGTTTCAGCAGTCAGGCTGTCTGGGCTGTGTAGCAAACCTGCTGCCCAAAGTTACTAGAGACATTAAAACCGATTTCGAAGATGTTAACACCCACACCTTCACCCATCGAATTGTTTGTAAATACATTAGCACACATCTTCCCTCTCACTTTTTCCTCCCCATCCTCTCCCTTTCTTTATCCCTTCCCTTCCTTTCCTCATCCCATCCCTTCATATCCCTTCCCTTACTTTCCACAACCCTTCCTCTCCTCTCCCCTCCTTCCCCCTTCCTTCCTTCCTCTCCCGTCGTTCCAGCCCTTCCATTCCCCATCCCTTTCTTTCCCCTTACTTTCCCTTTCCCTTTCCCTTTCCCTTCCCATCCCGTCCCGTCCCACCGCACACTACAGCTCCCAGGGGGCGGCGGTGCTGGCGCATGCGCGGTGCGGGCGCCTCTCCCCGCCCCGTGGCGCTGGGCGGGCGGGGCCGGGGCCGGGGC
>VZTI01000214.1:134141-188105 GCA_013397865.1 Struthidea cinerea
GGCGGCGCGGAGCGATGGCGGCGGCGGGGCTGAGGTTCGACGGGCGGGTGGTGCTGGTGACCGGCGCCGGAGGAGGTGAGCGCCAGCCGGGGGTTCCTCACCCGCGGGAGGCGGCGGAGTTGCTCGGGGACAGCCCGGGCGGTGCGGGCTCCGCGCAGCCGCCGCTTCCCGCGGCCCTGGCAGGTGCTCCGGGGGCGGCCTGTCCGGCTTCGCGGGGGACAAGCGGGTTGTTTCCCGCAGAGAAGGACGCGGGGCTGCGGGGGAGGCGCTCTCCGTGCCGGCCCCGGCCGTGCCAAGGCTGTGCAGGGGTCACGGCCGTGCCTCCTGCTGACCTCGGAGCTGCTGCCGTCCGAGCCCGGCCCGGCACTGTCCAAGTTGGGAACCTCTCCAAACGCGTGATTTGTGCTCTTTAAACACGCAACGGGAGCAGCGCCGTTGCCCCCCGGTTAGCAATGGATGTCCTGCTCCAAGCCCTGTCCTGGTATCCTAATTCCTTCCAGTTGTGCCTTGGACCTAGTGGCTGAGGCGTGTGACCCTTGTGGTTTGGCACCGTGCTGCTCCAGCAGGTGTGCCAGCGGTGTTGCAGAAAGCAGCCGCCCACCTACTGCTGCCTCCCCCGCCCGCGGTGCTCCCGGGAGCCGGCCTGGAGGCAGGTGGGAGCGGGCAGCAGAGGGGAGAGGGAAGGACCGACCTCTGGCAGCAGCAGGGCTGGCCTGCGCTGTTGGTGGTCTGCAGGCGCGTTCTCTCCAGGGGACGTGGTCTGCAGTGGAATGCTTGGTTTTGCCAGCAAGTGTTTTTGGTATTTGTTGTTATGGCGTGGGGTTGGTTGGTTGAGTTTTTTTGTTGTTTGTTTCTTTCCCCTTTTATTATTTTTTTTTCTTCCTCTGCATCCATGCTTTGACCTTTGCCTACTGTCATAGTTAAGCAAAAATATGAGCTGTCAGTGTGGATGGGTGAGAGACAAAGTTTGTGCTTGTGATGAGCTGCTTAGGGAACTTGTTCTGCCATACTCTGAGAAGGTTCTGTCCTCCCGACAGAGAAGTTTTGCTCTCATTTTGTGGCACTGCACATAGCCAGAGGAGTCATTTTGGGGCCCTAGATTAAGTGATGTCTTGTGAAGAAGATGTTTTGGAAAGCACTGAACAGTCCGTGTACATCATCTGAAGGTGACCAACTTGATAATAATTGAGACCAGTTTTTTTAATGGTGCTTTCCTGCTTTTACTGGATCTATATTTATGGGCTTTTCCCTATGTAGTAAGTTTCACTGAAGAACAGGTTAAGACCTTGCGTAATAGCAAAACAAGGTCACTGTGGCAGTAGCAAAGCTTCTAAAAAGCATTGCACCAAGTAAAAGTTGCTTGTCATAAGTGTGTGTTCAATGACCTTTGTACTCCTAGTGTTAGAGTGCTTGAAAATGGTTCGTTAATAGAGAAGACTCCCCTTGGATGTTTTATTTCGCAACAGCTTTTTAAGTGGTTGATTAAATTTAAGCCAAGATAAAGGGAGGTCCTGTTATCTACAGATTAGTTCTCCTTTTGCTTTTCTTTAATTTACGACACTGTGGTTAGACTGCATTACTAATAGCATTGTTCTTCAGCATTGATTTTTTGGATGCTGGTGAAAAGATCAGAGCTGGAAATTTATTTAGACGTGTGTCACTGATTTGTGTCAAAGTGATACCTGTTTTCACATACACAGATATCTAAAAAGTGTTTCTTTTCACTTTGAGCAGATCCTTTGTGAATTACTGTTCCTGCCTGTGTTGGGCATTGTTTGTGCAACCTATCTTGGTTTTTTTAAAATTAGTTTTCATTCTCAAGCGTTCAGTCGTTGCGTAGCAGTTGAGAAGGCCAGCACATATGACTGGTCTGGGTTTTGTGCACTTCTCAGTTGTGTGGCTTTTCAAAACAAGACAAAAAAAGGTTTTCTTGGACTTGGGTTACATGAAGCAGTGTATGTATATGCACCTCGCATGTGATACTCTCCGTTACAGAAGCCTGAGGAAGCCTTAAGGAAGTTTTCAATTTGTTGCTGTGAGATTAGTGTGCTTCAAAACAGTCTAAACAGTTCTTATTTTTTCCCTCCATTGTTTTTTGAGAACTGGCTTTGAAAGTCCTGGTGAGGGGCAGAGAGATACTGTTTGCCTTCTGAGAAACTTTTTTCTGACTGATCATCTTTTGATCATTCAAATGCCTTTTTCTTTTGAAATGAATAAAAAAAGGATCATTGCCATTGATCCAAATAACTTTTGACTGATACAGTGGATAATATATCTGTAAATAATTTATTTTAATGAATGTTAAACACAGCTAGAATCTAAGCGAGTGAATCTAATCTAATCTAATCGAGTGAAAGTCCAAGACCCTCGCTTTTGTGTGTGATGCAGAAATGGCAGTCTTCTCTTAGGATAGGCAAGCTATGTATGTGTTTGGTTAACTGAGGTATTAGGCATTCCTTTGTATCCAAGTGATGTTGTCAATACATCTTCAGTCACAGTTAAATTTTGTTCGGTTTCTTTTTCAAATCTTAACTTTAACTAGGGAAGTATCTTACTCACTTAGAATGTAATTAATTAACTTGAAACATCCCCTCCTTCAGTATTACATCAGGACATTAAAGGTTCTTCCTTTCAAATGTATTTTTCTATCACAAGAACAAACTCAGCAGCATACAGCTTTCCCAGATGCTTGTGTTGAATCCAGTAACAAAGAGTAAGCATGGTTTTGTTTGGATTTTTTCCTCTTGACTGGAGGTTTTGTTTACTATTTGTCTGTTTGTCTACTTTTTTATTTTGTTCTTGTAAGAAACTTTGAACTCCTGGGGGAAATAATGTTTTACTTTGAACCTGCAAGGTGTTTGTGTTGAATTGGTGCATTTTTCTTACCACAGTAATTTTTGTGTAGCTTTTGTCTGAATTGTGACCTGGGTAACAAATTCACTCTTGTTTTTAATTTTTTTTTTCTTTTTTTAAACTAGGTTTGGGCAGAGCATATGCTCTGGCTTTTGCTGAAAGAGGAGCTTCAGTAGTTGGTAAGTTTTATCTTAACTAACTTGATCTAGGCAGTAACCTTTGCCTTTTCACATAGCTTGCCTTCAACAGTCCATGGCCTTTTTGACAGTAACCTTTGTTATTTAATGGTTTTCTGTCTTATCTTTTGCTGTTTAAATTTTGCTTCTAAGCTTTATTTTCTTATGAAACAAGTTGCCTAAGTTTGTCCAAGGGCTTACCTTTGCTGGAAAGCCAGTTCAAGTCAGATAATTTCCTAGATTTGACTTTCATCTGTGCATACAAGTCTTTACCACAATCTGAGGCCAGAGAATGTGTTGTCCTAGGTAAATACTGCTGAGAAGCTTCCAATATGACCATTTGAATATGTGAATATATTGTCTTATCGTGCCTTCTCCCAAGAAAGAAGTTACTGAAATGTAGCTCAGTAGCATTGTTTCTTTCTGTTGCTGGTGGGACAGAAGAGCCCTATGGTCTCAGTGTCAGTGCCACGTAAGTGTCAGTAAAGGATCTCTGGTGGTTTTGTAGTTCCTTGGTTGAACCTTCTCAGGGCATATTTAGTTGTGAAAAATGCTATATCACAAGGCAATCCTGAAGGTTAAGTTGTATTCTTGGGTACTCACCAGCAGTTGGCATTGCCATTTTTAGATTGGCTCTTAGGAAAAATTTTTTCACAGAAAGGGTTGTGATGTACTGGGACAGGCCAGGGAAGTGGTCGAATGACCACCCTGGACATATTTAATAGATGCGTAGGTGTGACACTTAGGGACATGGTTTACTCCTGGACTTGGCAGTATTAGGGTAATGGTTGGACTTCACTTTACAAGACTTTTCCAATGATTCTGTGATTTTATGATTTTGTAGCCTATGGATGAATTTGTACAGGTATTGTTGAGTTCAAGAAAAAGTGTTTAAAGAGAAGATGGACAAGAACTTGCTCACTGTTTTTTTGTAGTTTTCTGATGAAAATCCCAATCTCAGTTAATAAAATTTCAGAAAAATTGTTTGGTTTTACTTAATTGGTTAAAAATGAGTATGTGTGTAGACAACTTTAAAAAAATATCTAAGTTGTTTTTTCTTCTTTTTCTTCTGGTAGTTGCCATCTTTGATACTTGCCGTATTTACCATGGACGTGAATAATTTATATAGAGTTCTTGTTTAGCAAAAATTATGTCACTAAAGCAGCCCAAATATTTTGTATTTACTCTCTATAGCTGGTGGTGGTCTGACTTTCCAGAATGATCTGAAAGAAAATGCATTCAGCTAATGCTCCTTTATCTCTTGGCGTTATTGTGTAATAACTAAACAGTAAGTTAAGAATTGACTGTAAGGGCAACTTCTTGTTTCCTTTTGGAAACTTCACCACACTTCATCTTGTCTTACAGTATTACCTCTACATGCTTGTATTTGTTTCTGTTGTTCTCTTACGATTCTGACTGCAGAGTTGAGAAGTTACTCGTATAAACATTTAGTGTTTTAAAACTGGAGCAGATATGAGACTCATGCCTTGTATCTTTAAAACAAGTTCCCTTTTTGACTTACGGAAATGAAGGTTTGTTGTAAGAACAGTGATCAAATATTCTGGAGGAATATTTTTCAGTTGGAAGAATAGCAGTAGGTCCCAACACAGCACCTTTGTCCAGTTCTGCATCTCTGTTGAGTGAGTTGCCATTGGTGTGTTGGACTTACAAGAGCAAGCTAGGTGGAAAACTCCCTGTTCTCATCAACCAAAGGCTGCCTGCTACCACTGTTTTTTGTCATTCTTTGTCTCTTTCATGCCTCTCATCAGGAAAAGTTGAAAGCAGGAGGAAAGGATAGTTTGCTTTTATTTTGCATCCTATGTCATGTCCTGACCTGCTGTTTCTTGCAGTCTATTGGAGGGCTCTTGTGTTGCTGTTCCAGTTCAGTTTAGAATCATGCTTTTGAAACATCTCTCCTGATAAGTATTTTATTTGTATTTTTGTTTGCATAGTGAAATGGTATTGAATTACATGAGTCCTTTATAAAACAAACTAGAAGGTGCAATCCAGAAGCAACCTACATTTTTCATGTGTTTGGTTTGGGACACCAGACTACAGCAAGAAATGAGCTGGCTTATTTTTTAAAAAACTTGCACTGTAAATGTCAGATTCTCGGAACCAACTGTTTCACTCTTCAGATATGCTTCTGCTGCTCTGCTAATGACACACTCATAGCCTTGGAGGAATTCTTCTCTAAGGTTCAGACTATAACCATGCTGTGTCACAACTGCTACAGTCTCTGGCTCTTTTCTACTGCATGTTTTCAACTGAAAATTGCATGATGTAAAGCTGGGGCTTAAAAGAATGTTATTTGTCTATTTTGTTGTTAGGGGTTTTTTTCATTGCTCTGTCACACTCATGGAGTTATTATTTTCAAAGCCTAGAATAGCTCAACTCTTTCTTGCATACTCATTTTTGTTTCAACTCCATTAGTGCCTGTGCTTGGCCTAAGGTGGTTTTCTGCCTCTGAAAATTTTCCCAAATATTTAAGTTTTTGTCAGCAAAGTACTACTGAAGTGCAGGATAAACATATATAAACTTGTCTGTGATAGAGAGTTGTAAAGTCCTAACAAGACTGAATGGTTTGTGTATATGTTTACCACCAAATCGTTCACTCTTCTTTCCCAGGACAAATTAGAAATTCTGGTGTTGTTCCTGACTCACTTTACTGTAATATCATGGATGTTGCAGACTGACCAGTCTGCCTGTGTTGCCTATCCTAACACTTCACTACACTTAGCAATCTTCCTTAGTGCCTCACTTGAATTGTGTTACCTGCATGTTTGGATTGTTAGATATTGATCTGTTAGCTTGGAGATTCTGTCTCCTTTCTTTTTTGCATCAGTCTGTTAAGGTACTTGTACTTCCTGCTTCAGGCTGGGCATTTTTTGGGTTTGGTTTGGTTTGGTGATGGTTTTGTTTTTTTTTTTTTTTTTTTTTTTTTTTTTGTCATGTTGTATCCCTCCCCTTTTGATGCACACTTCTTCTGGACTTTGGCATGTTCATTTACTCATAAATTTTCTGCAGTATTTCTGCATTTCTCTTGAAGTGCTGCTCACAAAGCTGAATATAGGATTCCAGATGAGACTTCTTGATCTGGCTAATAGAGAGTGATTTTGTGATGTGTCATGTAGGCTGTGTTCCTGTTTACATGGAGAGTTAAAAAAAAAAAGGCACAAAATGGGTCTACTTTGTTTTGTGGTGATACAACAGACTTGCCATTGCTGTTTATCATCAAGACCAGCAAGGATATCCTGCATGTTTTGTGGATTTCACTGTGTCTGGCTTCTTGAGGTTAGGAGGCAGAAGCTGGAATTCACCATAGCAAAAGACTGTTTAGCAAAACACCAGTGTTGCATGTAAATTCAGTCAGTTCTGGCTTTCTTACAATTCCAATTTGAACCCATTTGAACAAAACTTCCTACCATTTTTTGAAGTTCTTTGTCCAAATACAGTGTTTTTGGGATTTTTTGGGAGTGTTTTTGTTCCCCTGGTAGTTCCATGAATCTGTGGGATGTGCAAGTACAGGAGTGCAGCAGAGTGTGGCGATGGTACATTCCAGCTGCCATTAGTGACGCGTGCCCCAGTGCGGAGAGCAGCCCGGAACAGCTCTGTGTGTCAGGTGGGCCTCTTATCCCACGGGAGCAGGATCTGAAGCTCCAGAGCAGGCACTTCTCACTTTGTTCAGACCGCTGGATCTCTCCTTTAGTGGTGTTGACTAGTAACAGTTTGGCTGCTCTATTAAACAGGAACAAAGTCTTCTCAGTCTTGCTTATGGTTCATGCAATAGTTAGAGACCAGAATAAATTGCCTGTGATTGGGGTGTAATCTAGATCTTAATCTCTGAACTACAATACAATTACAGAGGTAGCCTGGGCACGGCAAGCAAGTTGAATACATGGTGGAGGGGGGGAAAAAGGTTCTGTTTTCCATGTTATTTAAAAAAAAATGGATAATATATGTTGCACTGCTTTTAAAAAAAATAATTATGTGTCCTACTATTTTTCTCTTGTCATCTGTGGTTTTCAGTAAGATCCAGATGCAGCAGTTTTAATTAATACTCCTTATAACTTCCAGTGTGATAATGAGGTAAGGATAGACCATGAAGTCTTGAGTGTTAACAACAAAAATTTCATTTCTTTGTCATGCGCAGTGAATGATCTTGGAGGTGATTTCAAGGGATATGGCAAAAGCTCCTCAGCTGCTGACAAAGTTGTCGATGAAATCAGAGCAAAAGGAGGGAAAGCAGTACCCAATTATGGTATGTTATTTTTTCAGATGAGTGTAATGCTTTATCTGTACGAGTAGTGGACGTGTTAAAAAAAAAGTTGATGCTTCTTAGTGAAAGACTACTGCCAGCTTGCCAATAACATATACATTAAACAGATGTAATATCATATGGAGTGGGAAGACAGGTGCTAAAAGCAAGTGCCTCAGTTGCTTCTTTTAATTAAGATTTGTTCACTAATGCCTTTCTCTGTTATCTGATTTTTTGACATTGAAATATTAAGCAGCTATCCATCTGGAGTTTTCGGAGGCAAAATGGGAATGGATGATTCTTGCTTGCTTTGTTTCATGTTTTTCTTGCGATGGCAAGTGTTGTGCCATTTAGACTTACTATGTGGGATTTGCTTTAGGCCATGTGCAGATAATGGCTGAATTTGAACTTAGTTTTTGCTGGGGTTGTACACAACTTATTTTTCTTAGCTCTGTGGAATTAGTTGTTAATATCCTGGAAGTGCAGTGTATCCAGTTAATTTTATTTGAAAATTTGTACTTCTTTCTTACAGATTCTGTGGAAGATGGTGAAAAGCTTGTGAAGACAGCCCTTGAGGCTTTTGGGAGGATAGGTACAGTTGCTTAATTCATGTTGAAACTTTTTTGCAAATGGAAAGCCATTAAAAACAATGCAATTAGCAACATGTGTATGAAATGTGTGACAACAGTAGTACACACCAACCCCGATGCCTATGGTCAGTGAAATGTGAATAAGGGACTTTTTGCTTTTAATCTGAATGGTCAGCTTTTCTGGGTTTTTTGGTGGTTTTAGCTAAAGTTTAAAGCTTAGTATATGCTTCTTCTTTTCCTGTCCTTCAGAATTTTGGAGCTTCAATAATGGCTAACAATTTCTGTCACAAAGCATGGAGTCTATGAAGTGTTATAACTAGCTGCATAGAATTAGCATAAATAATGTTGCTGAAAGCAACATTTCATGTTTTGGAAGCTCTTTTGCTTATATAATGTCAAAATGCATTAACAGAAATGAAAAAAGAAAATCCTGAGGTATTTTATCCAACAGTTAAAGTTCTTTTTAACCATGCAATTGCCACTATTTAAAACCACTTGGTGATTTTTACTCAGGGTTAAATGGTTAAAACTACACGTAATCAAAGCCAACAGGAACCTAATTAAATACCTGACAAGAAATTGTTATGATCCAGGTTGCTTTATCAGCTTTGTGACTCTAGTTCCTCAAGTTATCATTTGGGCTGCTGCAACAAAGATGGTGGCACAAACTGCATAATTGGGATGCTCTGAAATTCAAAGCAGGCTTCAAAACTACAGAATGGCTGCATCCTGCAGGTATTGGATTCCTAAGCGGCTGGCACTTCACAGTTATGCCTCCCTGTCAGGCCTGGTCCCATTGACATCCCTGTCAGGTTGAGGCTTGCCTGTGCTGAAGTATTATGTTGTAATTACTGTCCAAGGGTAGAATTCATTAATCAGGACAAGGAATATAGAATATATGGAATGTGATGTATATGTCCAGTGTTCTTGTCTGTATATATTTAGAAGTGGGAGGAAAATAGAAACAAGCTTGTATTTCATCAGTGCGTTGAATTAGTTTCCTTTTTTTAATTTCAGATATTGTTATAAACAATGCTGGGTGAGTATACCTGAGGGTTTTGTCCTGTTTGAGTGTGGGCTGTCCCTTTTGTGTAAACAAATGTTGATCTTGTGTTTGTTTTGTTTTCCTAATGTTGCATTTTAGGATCCTAAGGGACCGTTCATTTGTTCGGATAAGTGATGAAGATTGGGGTGAGTTGATTTTAAAATGGCTTCAAAATGTACTTTGTGTGAAAGGTGACAGGTACATCCCTCCCACTGGAACAAGAAAGAAGAGAAGGTAGGGAAGGCTTATCTTTTGCCCTGCAAACTTAGTGGCAAGCTGCTTGTGTTCGGTATGCAAACCAGGTCTGTGCTGCAATGCATGGTAGGTGTATATAGTTCCAAAGGGGAAGAAGGGCTTTTCTTCCCACTTCTGGTTGCCAAATGCAGTAAGAAAAAGAGCCATGTGATTACACACAATAGTTTTTGTGAGCAGAACATTCCTAGTGCCAGCACTGAGTGGCTGAATACAAAACAGGCTTAACAGACCCAGAACTAACTAGAGAGGAAAGCAAGCTCATGTGCCATGAGATGGTGGATGGTAGTAAGCCAGTGGAGAAGATCTTTACAAAGATAGTCTATCTTCTGTAGTTCTTCTCTGAGTCTGCCTAAGTGCAGGAATTTTGAATGCTTTTGAATTCTGTACAGGAGAGCCCCATCCAAGATGCAGTGTATGTGGGCAGCCCCTTCATAATCAGTGTATGTTCAGGCAGGCACTAAAAAATGGCCTGTAAAGGGGAAAAAAAAAGGGCCCATTATTCTTTTAGTAACAGTTTCAGAGTGTGAAGAAAGTGCATTTTTTGTCACGAAGAAGAAACATGGTGCATTTCAAGTTGGGAGACAAATCCTGTAATTATTAAACCAATATCAATTT
This sequence comes from Struthidea cinerea, assembly GCA_013397865.1. Taxonomy (NCBI): domain Eukaryota; kingdom Metazoa; phylum Chordata; class Aves; order Passeriformes; family Corcoracidae; genus Struthidea; species Struthidea cinerea. The sequence continues at coordinate 143,934 of VZTI01000214.1, forward strand.
GTTCCTAGATATAATTCATAGAATTCATTTGAGGGGATCGTTCCTGGTCACCCGAGCTGCATGGAATCATATGAAAAATCAGAAATTTGGCAGGTAAAAATGTGTCCTCTGTTTTGCATTTTTCAGTAGGGTATAACAGACTGATGCATGCTCAGACGGTGAAGGAGGAGTCTTGCATTCTTTTCTTTCACTTTCTCAGGGGTGAAGCAAAATCAGTTCAAATATCTTTTCTGAATATCCCAAACAAAAGTTGTAAGACTATAAATATACCATTTCTATTAATGAGGACTGGTTAGAAACATTTGTTACTTGTATGTTATGGCAAGTTTGAGGGACTCTTGTTGTGCTCCTTCTTACTCAAATTACTGGTACATGCAGTTCTGCTTGTAGGTTGTGGGTCTTTTTGTTTGATGTTGGGTTCCTGTGGAGTTTTTTTGTTTCTTTGTTAGTTTTAACCCTTTGGACAAATGTACTTTTCATAAAAGTTATGGGATTGGTCTTAGTCTGTTTTGGTATGTATTATTGTTAACTCGAAAAGAGTGCAGTGAAATCAGATCTTTTAAATTTTTTCATTTTTGTGGTTTTATCAAAAACCTTACCAAAGCACTGATGTGAATATATTAATCTTGGCCATACCCATGTATTAAAAACTGTGTGAGCTGTTTTCTCATCCTGTGACCTAAATAACATTCATTCTCATCCAGGGAAGTGAACTGTGAGGACAGCGAAAATCTTAAGTCTGCCAGTGTAAAATGAAATTATTTCTTCAAAACCAGTTTGTCTAGAGTTGCATCCTTTTAGGAAAATGCTTCCCTTGTCTCCTTTTCTGTATTTGCTCACGTAACACTGGTAGTGAGTGCTTCTGCAGTTGATGTATAGATATGTGCTACCTGCAAAATGCCTGCTTTACATAGAGTTCATAGCTTTTTTTCATCTTCATCATATTGAGCCAGTACTTGCAACACATCTCTTTACTTAGACTAAAAACATTAGATTATTAGCTGTGAGGCATATAAAAAAAATGAAATATATGTTGATCCTAGCTATGCAGTATGTTTAGAAGTAGATTTGAACAGCATCTGATAAGGCTTCCTTTAAAAGGGAATGTGTAGACCCATTTCTTTTGAATTGGGATGATCTGCAGCACAACTTTTGCTTGCCTCAAACCAGCTGTGAACTGCAGTGGTTTTAGAGCTCTCATGTGAGCAGTTCAGTCACCTCTGAAGGAGTAATGGGGACAGCAAAGAGCAAGACTTTCCTGTCTTCTTCTGTCATGCATTTAATGCCTGTTAGAATTCTTTGAACGTGAATTCTGTGAGAATGAATCTTCTGGTATTACCAGGTAGATAATAATAAGGGAAATAATTTTCAGTAAAGTAATTTTCTTCTGAGTGATGAAACCATTTATTGGTTGTAAGAATAACACCACCTGAAAGCGGTTAGAAATGAAAAGCAATTACTTTTCTCTATACTGGACCCAGTGTCACAGAATGCCCTTCCTAGTTTTGCAGTATAACTCAGAAAGCCTCATGACTTTGTTCATTTTCTGCTACTCTGACAATGGTTCAGGATTTGTCAGATGTTTGCTATCCATCCAATATTAAATAGCTACCTGCTTGTTAGCAAAACCAACAAATAATCTTTTCTTATTTGCATACTTTGTTTTGTGGAATATGGAGTCTATAATGCCAAAGCTGGAAAATGCTGTTGTGTAGAATCAAATAACTTGAAGAAATAACGTAATTTTTTTCTTCTCCTCTCCCTTAAGAATAATTATGACATCCTCAGCTGCTGGAATATATGGAAACTTCGGTCAGGCAAACTACAGTGCTGCAAAACTTGGCCTTTTGGGTCTTGCAAACACAATTGCAATTGAAGGCCGGAAGTATAACATCCACTGCAACACAATTGCTCCTACTGCTGGATCCAGGCTGACCCAGACCGTCATGCCACAAGGTGAATCATTTAAGGTCTACATGTACTGATATTTTTCGGTGAATTGAAGCATGGCAAATTTTCTTATCTCTTAGAAAATGCAAGTTCTTCACGCTTCTTATACTACAGATTCATTGTTCCTACTATATTTTTGTCTCTGAACTGTCAACTTACTTGCTTTGTCTGTTGTGAGGAATTCTTACTTTCTGCCACAAGATACGAAGCAAGTTTTCTCATTTGCAAAAGCACTTTCATGTGGCAAGGCTCTTTAATTGTAATCTCTTCCAAGATCCTCCTACAGTAGTGGAAAGGCTTGTTTGTTTCATCACATGTGCAATCAGGTATGTGCACAAGATGTCTGCACTTGTTACAATGTTGTCTGATTGCAAAATACTGAATTTTTGCACAACATGTAATGCGTGTACTTAGTGGTTCCATGATCAGCAGGAGATGATCGTGAACTGAGTTACCTAATTTTTCTTTATTGCACAGGTACTAATCTTTGAATGTTTGAACAGGTTTCAACAGAGTATTGCATTGGAAAGTCAGTGTAAGGAGCATTTTAGGAGACAGTTGTGTGTAAGTGTAAATTTAGGATACATAGACTGGCTAATTACTTTGGCAAATGACCAGAAGAAAGAAATATAATTTGGAAAAAAAGTCTGTAAAAGGAAATTGCTCTCAGAAAATCTTCTGGAATTGGCCTATTTCATTTTGCTCCTGACCTTCTTTTCCCTGATAGGCAGATTTCAAAGCCAAGGAAATCATCACATTTGTCAGACTGATAGACAGGGTATTGGAGAATGATATATTTTGTATGTTATGCACAGATTGAATGCTTGATTTTGTCTGACTGTAGTAGTCTGGTTTAGATCTAAATAATCCAGGTGGTCATGACTCTAGCAGTCTTATATGTTGTAGGTTCCAGTGATTTATTGCAATTGTTTATAGAAGATCCAAATACATCAAGCATGCAGTGTAAAATGGAGTACAGTAGCTGGCATGTTCGGAAGATATTTAATCTACATAGGATGATGGAAAACATCTCATAATTTTCTTTCTTAATCATTTTAAGGAGAGTGAGATCCTTTGGTCTCTCTGTAAGATACTTTCAGCTCTGATGATTCATTTGTTATCTAGTTCACTCCATCCCTGTCCAGTTTTTCAAATACTCTTAAAAGATTTGAGCACCACAACTCTAAAAACATTTTCAGATGTCTTATCAAATTATCCTTGTTATCTGACTCTTTGTCTTCAGGTGTCTGCAAGTGACTATGCTTTTTCATTGCCATGCACTGCCATACATTGTTACGTATGTTCAACTTGATCCACATATTGTTGTTCTTACTAAGAACTCTTAAATGCAGTTACCATCTTTTGTATGGTTGTTTTTTTTTTTAACTTCTACCACCTATTTTTTAATTATTTTAATAGTGGATTACAAGCATTAATGATAATAGTCTAGGGCTAGATTTTGAGGCTAAATTGTGTGTGGCATAAAGTGGAATACTTTGGGAAAGCCTAAGGGGTTTGCTAGGCACTTACAACTGCCATATTAAATGGAATTCAACTTTCGTCTACTTTTATGTAACTTCTAAAAATGATCTTCTGTTTACTTTAGTTTTGCTACTACTTAAGTACTCATAATGATAAGCTTTCTCAGCTCTTCATCTGGGAAAATCTAGCTATAATTGAAAATGCTTGATGACCTTTAGCTGAGGAACAGCTATTTATCTATTGCTGTTGAAAGTATAATATTCTAAAAGGTGAAAAAAGAAATTAAGCAAAGTTATTATTCAGGCGGTGGACAGAATATGTGATAAGAGCTGCCTGGACGACCATACTATTCTATGACAATGTCTCAGTTTTCAGATAGCTTTCTATTGTGCCAGATGTCAATGAAGATCCCAAAGTAGGATTGATATGTAAATTTAGCAGGGCTGATAATTTCCTGTACCATTTGGAAAAATCAGCATTTCCAAATGAGATAATTCTTAAACAATCAGCAGCTGCAATTATTTTCATATTATCTTGTCTATATATCTGACTAGCGGACTAAAAGGAAAATTGCTCGGGTACACCTCTGTCAGGATTATGTATAGCTGGCTGTTCTTGTTTCAGGCTGCCTGTCAGATGGAAGTTTAGGAAGGTTATTTGGCTTTGCAGTCGGCATGTAACACTGTTCCCAACAGTTAAACAGGCTTTCATCTCTCTGGCTGAGAAGCCATGTCGTGGAGTTTGGTGGCATATAAGTATCTCACGAGTTGTTCCTATTTATTGAATCTTGGAGTGTTTCATTTAGTTTGTCCTTTCTTTTCATGACACAACACTATTGATTAAATTCTCCTGGCACTGCTGTTGATAAGAGGGTGTTAGATTAAATAATTTGATGAAACTGCAGAGTATTTATATTTCATGATTCCCCTTCCAATTTGCTCTAGATCTGGTCGATGCTTTCAAACCAGAATATGTTGCTCCCTTAGTAGTTTGGCTTTGCCATGAGAGCTGTGCTGAGAATGGCAGTCTGTTTGAGGTAATTTTTTTATTTTTCCTTTCTTCTCCTGCTTTCTCTTCCTTTTCTCCTTTCCCCAAAATCAGTCATTTGTTTTATCTTGTCCAGTCTTAAACTTTTTGCTGAAACTAAATTACCATGTGTGAACTACGTACTCAGCATAGACAGAAGAAATACTGATCTGTTGTGCAGTGTTTGACAAGTGCTTCAGGCAGTAGCAGCCTTGTCAAATTCTGGTCTGTGCTCAAAACGCTAGCAATTTGATTGTTACAGTTCTTATTGTACTCTTTTAAGGTTGAAAAGATACCAAAATTCAAATGACATTTTTGTTTTCTAAATCACTCAAACATAGAAAGTAGCTTGCAGGAAGAATTAATTACTTATGATATTCACTGTAGGTATTGGCATCAAACTGCTAACTCATATATTGGATAGAAACTGTTTTATCTGGATCCCATTCAGGTGCTTAACTAAACTGTTAAATAACAACCAGCAGTAGTTCAGAAATTTTTGATGTATTGAGTTTGTTCTGGAGTATAGTTTTGTTTTCCAACATTACCAAAGCTTTGCTTTGTGACATGTCATAAGCTGATGATATTCTTTTTTTTCTTGGCAGGTGGGAGCTGGATGGATTGGAAAATGTGAGTTCTTTATGTGGCAGGATTGATCTTATTTTTTGAATTGACATTGAGACTGTGCAAATTTTCTTTAGTGTTAACCTGTATACTCAAGACATTTTTTACTTAGGAGAGAAGATGAATAAAAGCCTAGGGTTCTGAGGAAACTGCTTCTATTCAGTAAAAGTTACAAATTTAACTTCATGTGGGAAAAACTGGTAACTTAGATTTGTGCATTGTTGTGCTTTTGAACTAACAGTAGCTGAAAATCTGCCTAAGTAACTTTAACTCTTGGATCCTGGGCATAATTTGAAGTAGAATTTGTGGTGCTAAGTATACATTGCTGCCTTTTCTTGATAACTTTAATTTTTCATGATATAAAAGTACCACATGCTGATTAACAGGCACGTTTTTAATTTTTCATTTAATCCTTTTTTATTGCTTTCCACCTTTACCTATACTTCTATTAAAATACTAGTGTGTAAGCATGTTGTAGCAATTAGTCTTCTTAAATAACCAGTAGCTGTGCTACCTATGTATCTTCCTTAGTGACGTTCTCCAGTAACTAGCTTAAATATGAATGAAGGAAAAGTTGCAGACAATAGTGAGGACTTATGAGAAGAAAAAATATTCAGTGTGTGAGATGTCTTGACTTTTTTCCGAAATCCATTGAACCAAGCATTATTTTCATGAACTGTTCAACTTTTCATCCTACATGAGTATCACCAGTGGGTTGGAAGTAGGACTGTTAATTCAGCAAGTCATTTTGCTTTCTTTTAAGGTTTTTTTTCCCCACTTGGTAACCATTTTGTACATTTCTAGCTAACTGCAAGTGTTCTGTGTAACTGGAATAGCATTCCCATGTTGTGTAGTGAACAGATTAAAAAAAGCGCAGCAGCAGCACAAAACGTCTTGCTGCACTTCACAAGGAGTTAGCTTTTAATACAGCTGAAAATCTGCATTTTGATCAAGAGAAAACACAATTTCTCATCATTATAATGACTATTGTTGAAGTTACTGAAATGAAACCAGGTTGTTAATTAGGTACCAGTTTGGCCTTACTCATTGCCTTTTGCTAATTAAGGGCAAACCCAACATGACTGGTTAAATATTAGAATTGCAATCCCGGAAGTCTGTATCCTTATGGAACTAATTTCACATTGGCCTTACCAGTTTCTCTTAGGTTACAGTATTGAAGTACAACTTCTGAGACCACTTAGAGGTGCTGGCTACTGGTATTAATGTTCTTTTATAGCTAGCAAATGGTGTTCACTTTTCCCCTGTAGTTTTTCCATGCTTTCAGAAGGTTACTAAGCATTGATAGCCAAAGTCCTGTCAGAAGAGATAGTCTGTAGATACATACTAACTACAGCTTTTCAGTACACAGAATCCTAAAACTAGTATTTCTGGAGAGTAATAAGTCTATTGTAGCTTCAGTGAAATTTAAAACCAGTTCTATTCCCTTTCTAAATGTTAGTTGAAGCAGTGAGCCCTTTTAGTCCAGCTAGAAGTTATACTCTTGAGTTACATTGGAGTACTTAAAACGTTTCCCTTATTGCACCATCTTGAAGGTAGTTGCCTGGATGAAAGTTACGTAAAAAATGAAAAGCTTCTTTATTTGTTACTTGAACTGTCTGGCTGATGTTTCCCATTAGTGCGCTGGGAGCGATCCTTGGGTGCCATTGTCAGAGGAAAGAATCAGCCAATGACGCCTGAAGCAGTGAGAGATAAGTGGGAGAAGGTGTGTGACTTTGATAATGCCAGCAAACCCAGAACCATCCAAGGTAAGGGAGACTTCTGAGGGTTGGGGCCGTTCAGCCTGGGGAAGAGAATGTTCTAGGGAGACCTTATTGTAGCCTTTCAGTATTTTACGGAGGCCTATGAAAAGTATGGTGTGCTGATTTGGCCAAGGACCCCAAGACGTATGGGAAAGATGGAACAGATGTGTCCTGCTGCGTAGGACAAGGGGTAATGGTTTTAAACTAAAAGAGGATCAATTTAGATTACATATAAGAGGGAAGATTTTTACAGTGAGGGTGCTGAAATACTGGCATAAGTTGCCCAGAGAGGTGGTGGATGCCCCATGCCTGGAAATATTCAAGGTCTGGTCAGACAGGGCTCTCAGCAAACTGATTTATTTGAAGATGTCCCCACTCAGGGGAGTAGCAGGGGAGTTGGACTAGGTGACCTCTAAAGGTCCCTTCCAACCCAAACTATACTTTGATTCTCTGTGGATAGCTTGGGTAAGCAAAGCTTAGAAGAGAATGCTTTCTTTCAAACATTTGCTGAAACTTCAAAATCTACAGAACTAGTGAATTTTTTGAAATGTGTTACATTAATAATTTACTGCTTCATTATGGTCACATCTTTCTAAAGAAACTTTTGTGTTCTTGCCTATAGAATTAAGACATGATTTATCTTAAGAGTTTCTAGAGAAGTGGCATCACTGTCATTGTAAGCATTAGAGTCAGACTGATGACAGTGTTTTATTTGATTGCATCTACATGTAGACATCCTAGTGTAATAGAGAGAATATGTTTTCCTTTCAGTCCTGGAATCTTGGTTTTTGGTGAACATTTCACTACCAAAAAGCTCTGGTTAAGTCTTGGGATATATCATAGCAAAGACGTTCTTACTATGCCTTATGTTCTTGGGTCACATCACTCCCTCGGCTGGTGACCAAAAAGATTTTCTCTTTCAAAGCTTTGTTTACTTTTCTTGTTCCTTGCCAGCATTTAAGAGTGTAGGGCAGGAGGGAAAAAGGCATCCTTATGTATAATGCCAGTTGAATTTCCAAGATACTTAAACGCACAGTAGAAGTTTAAGGTGTTGGTTCAGAAATCCATTAGGACATTTTGTTAAAAACCTTAGGGGGTATGTTTTTAGATGCCTAGGAGACACTTTGTCCTTTTCCCTTACATCTTGGCACACTGGGGGATGTAACCATCCAAACAGTAGTTAGGTCACCTTACTGATCTTTGGCTACAGATACCCTGTTTCCAAATGCATGCAAGTTTATACGTGTTCTCTGTTCTGCTATGAAATGGTGTTTCTAACAACGTAATTCCAGCTTTATCACTTCTGATCTGTTCTACGACCTGTCACATGTACTGTGTTATTTTTAGGGGTTGCTGGCAGAAAAGTGTTGTAAGTGGGGATTTCTTTTCAAAGTTGCTTCAGCATTAGATAGGGTGTTTCACAACTGCCAGTTGATGCTATGAGGAGAAAAAAGCTGAAGAAGATTTTGAACTTCTGAAATAAAAGTGCTTGCAATACAAGATGGCAGGTTTCTACAGTCAGGAAGTCATAAATGTTACATTGGCATGAATCTTCCATGCCTTAGCTTCTGTTTTGTTATGAACTTAGCCAAGGTAGAGTTTTTTCCTTCCAGTACCGTCAAGCCACAGTTACTGAATAAAAACTTGTGCATTAATTGTTGTATTGTGTGTTTGTGAGAATCAGCATAAGGGTTGAGGACAATTCTCAAGTTAGCTAATAAATTTTTAGTTCTATTAGAAATTTTTTCTACTGTCAAATTCTCCACTTTATTGCTTGAAGGTATTTGACTGTGAAATAAAGGAAACTAATTAGAGTACTTCTATTAAAAATTGAAAGATACAGTACCTAACATCTGCAAGTTAAAACTCTTCCTGCAGATTTCCTTAATTTGAGTAATTTGATGTTGTGAAGAGCATTTGTGTACTAAGCATTACATGCAGTAGCAAAAAAACCCAGAAAAGCAATTAGATAAAGTATTTGCTTTTAATGTAGTAGAAGACCCTGTAATTGGAGATGCTAATCTTGTTTCTTGTTTTAGTAATACTGGTAAGAGAGGCTTGACTTTATAACTTTGTATTCTGTACATAAGCAGAAAGACCAAATTAAGTGGGATTCAGAAACTTCTGAATGTGTGGTGCAGGGTGCAGTAGGCCACAGTTGCACCATGCACCATGTGTTGGTGTGTTTTGTCCTTGCCTCCACAGTGTACTACTTGCTCTTGTGTCGTCGTCCGATTCTTCCTGTCATGGAAGGGGAATCAGATTGTGTTGTGGTAGAGGCAGAGGATAGCCATCCCTGTCTTGCAGACTGTATACCATACACAGCATTCTGTAGCATCTACTGCACAAATTAGTGTGTTGTTCTCTTACCTAGGGAAGCAGAGTTTATTGTCTGTGACCCATATGAGGCACTCTGTCTCAAGCTTCTCTTCAGTTGCAAAGATACGAGCCAGTTTCAGCTAAATCTAGTATTCTATAGGTCTATAATTGGCTCTTAGAAACTTATGTGCATTTTTAATTCTCTTAGAAGCTATTTACAGAAAACAACTTGAGTATTCTTATTGTCTGACTTCTGGCACATCTTAAAAGCTTATGTCTGACATAGAGCAAATTAATGTAAAATACATCGAAGGTGTGTGTATATATGTATGCACACGTTGTGTGCACATGAAGAAAGAATTTGCATAAGAGGAGAAGCGTTCCAGCTTCAGCGTCAGCTTTCCTTACATGTATTTACAAAAGGTTTAAACACTTTTGCTGTTTCCTCCATTGTTAAGGGATATGTTTCATATGCAATGTCCCCTTATTGGAAAATGAATCTTTTGGAAAGAGACTGCCTTTGTTGTGACTATTTTCAACCTTTGTTCTCCAGCTTAATCTTTTCTTCCTGTCTGCTAATGATTTGCTGTATAATAGCAGGCCATTCTGAGGTGGTGAACATTTAAGGTTTTAGAGTTCACTGATAGTATAGCCGTTTAAAAAATACCCCTATACCAATAATAAAATAATTGCGTTAATTAAAACATTTCCTACTGGGTTTGTTTCTGCCAAAATTACACCCTTTGGTATAATTGTATATTTCTTGGGTCTTAAAAAGAACCTTACTCAGTGTGTGGAGTCATGTAGTAAAAAATTACAAATTGTCATAGTTAAGTCTACTGCTGAAGCACGGCATTCCTCTCCTAAAAAGAAGGGTGGTGAGAATTGGACTTGCTCAGTCTGGAGAAGAGAAGGATTCAGTGACACCTTTTTGTAGTCTTTCAGTACTTAACTTTTTGGCAGGGCTTGCTGAAATAGGATGCGGTGTAATGGCTTTGAACAAAGAGAGAGTCGATTTAGATTAACTATAAGGAAGAAGCATTTTACAGTGGGGGTGGTTAAATACTGGAACGGGTTTTTCATAGACAGGTAGTAGATGCCCCATCCTGTAAACATTCAAGGTCAGGTATGATGAGGCTCTGATCTAGTTGAAGATATATCTGGTCATTGCAGGGGAGTTGGACTAGCTGACCCTTAAGGGTCCCTTCCAACCCAAACTATTCTATGATTCTGTGATCTTAGTATTCAGCCAGACACTAGCCAGCTAACCAATTTTATAGTCCACTCATATCATACATTCTGGAAGAAATGACTCCTTGAAAAGGAGATTGTAGTATTCTGCACCATTATTAATTTACAGGTTGCCTTTGTGTACTGTTGGTCTTAATGATGACATTTTGTCAAAAATGCATGCTTTTAATCTTTGGGCCTCACCATTAAAAAGGATGTTTGTATTCCTGCATCTAAGTGGTTTGTGATCATGCTAAGTTGAGGAAACATTCAGTTTTGCTTGGAGGTCAAACCTGTATTTTCCTGTGAAGATTGTAAAGCAATGTGAAACCTTCCTTTGGTTCATGCAGAAAAATTAGAAAGAGTCTGCTACTTCTCCCAATAGCTTTGTATTGCTTTTCTTTTATTGATTTAATGAATGAACAAAGGGATAAAAGAGATTACCTTTTAAAAGGTTCTTATAAATTACAAGTCTTGTTTTGCATGTTTTCACATTATGTAAATGTCATAACTTCATGTCATATTGTGACAGAGCTTATATCGAAAGATGAAACTTGTCTTTGACAGACGAGGTGACAACATACGTTTGTTTCCTAAATGTTCCTTTTCTTCATAAGATTCAGGCCACAAAAAAATGTTATGATGATTCTGTCAGTGAGACTGGTAAGCAAGAGATAGTTTAGGGAAATAGGATTCTGCAAGAGGGCATCGTAGGGTGTTCAGTGTAGTGCTGTGTGATAGAGCACCATGGTGTCAATCCAAGCAGCAATGCAAGTCGGTATGGGCACAGGGGTTTTGAAGTGAAGAGCAGTAACTCTGGATTAAGGTGGTTAAATAATGATTTTGCACTCCTCTGATTTAAACACATTTTTATTTTTCTGTGCAAGATTCTCATCACCTTTTGTTTGATTGTTTCTAATGTTTGATATTGATTTTTGCCATACTGAGCTTCAAGGAACAAGCTGTTCTTGATGGCCTACGTTTTCCGTAGCTGAATTCAGCCATGCATCATCTCCTTTATAATTTTGTCATTGTTCAGTCTCAAACTTACTTGCTTTTCTATTGATCTGTCTGATCCAGGAAAGAGGGTAACAGTCAGGAGATTTAGACCTGTGACTTGTATTACAAATAATTTTCATGATAAGAAAATCAGTAGTAATTTTCAGATATTTGCTTCTCAGACAGTTGAAACATACAGAGCTCATTATCTTCTCCTTAGCACATTGAGATAGGTGTCATGGTTGACTGGTGAGTGCAGAACTGATGGAACCTGTGTGGAAATCACTTATCCTCTGCTTGTGTGGATGCTTGTAAAATGCAGCACTGTGCTCAATTTGCAGATGTATATTTACTGTGTTTAAAAGTGAACTGAGAAACACCAGTCTGTGTCTCACTTGCTGGTGTGTGTGTTGTGTGTCTGTAACTGGAGTGTGTCATGTATGATTATCTAAAAGTGAGTTTTTTCAATTCCTTTCTCTAGAGTCCATAAGTGTATTGAGTGATGCTCTAAGTCAGATAGAGTCTCAAGGGAATGTTTCTATGAATTCAACAAGCTCTGGATCAGTGGTCTCTTCATCTGTTGACATGGTAAGTACCTCTGTCTACCAGATGCACTCAAAGCTGGGTGGAAACCTTGATCAGAGAGACTTGTGTTGCTGTCCAGCTTGTACTCTGGCTTGCTGTCTGCAAAAAGAAAGGTGGGGTTTAAACTGAAGCGAGGAGGCAGAATAAAAAACATCTCCAGACTCCAGTCTCCATTTTTCCTATTGATGATTGGAAAATGTACGGCTGAATAGACTGGATAATGCAGAATCTAACTGCATGTAAGTTCTGTTAAGTCTCTTTAATGAGGGTATTGTTCAGAAAAGCAGCAGGGCTTGGGTGTTGTTGGGCAGTGTCATTTTGCTTTGGCTCCTCTATAGATAATTTTTCCTCGTTTCAGTCTTATTATGGTGTTAAGTATTTCATTTGTGGTTTGTTTTAGAAAAAATGTTATGCACTGGTGGGAGTGCAGCTGTATGAAGTTACACCATTTATTCTTGAAGTAGATTTCTTGAAGCAAGGTATAATGCCTTGCATTTGGGTTGCTTGTATTGCAATGAATACAGTCATATTTTATGGTATACTCATACTTTATGCCTACATGTGAGTGTAAAGAAAATGCTCAAATGTCAAGTTTGTCTGATAGAAGAATTATAGAAAGAATGCAAGTTCAATGTTAACTATTTCTAATTCTTATTTTATGCTGACTTCTAATTTCCAGACAGGCATTGTTGGCCGTGAATTGGCTACCAACGTGTATACATATACTCACTTGGAGCCTATTCTGTATGCACTTGGTGTGGGAATGTCAACTAAGGATCCAGACCACCTAAAATTTCTCTTTGAAGGAAATGAAGAGTTCTGCTGTTTACCCAGCTTTGGAGTAATTCCTGCTCAAACTTCAATGTTTGATGGTGTTCCTTCTCTTCCAGGACTAAATATTGATCTTGCAAAGGTATGGAAGGGTTCAGTAGCTAATTTTGCTTGTGTGTCATGTAACTGAAAGGTGACTTCAATTAGTGTTTTTGTAATATTGTTAAGTTCCTTTTGTTCTAGAAAATAAAAATTCAGTGTTTTGTATTCTTGCATCCAAAGAATTCATTTACTTCTCATGTATAATGTATCTTCCCATGATGAGATATATGATGAATTTGATATTCAATTTTAATTTGTGTTCACTACGCTTTTTTTTTAAACCACAAAAACTTAAAGCTTTATTTGAAAATATGCTGGGGATAAAGTTAGAAAAACAGAAGAATAAAACTTGAGGTTTTTTTTTAATTTGTTTGCTCTGAACACTTTCTAAAATAGCTGTGTATTGACTTGGGGGAGAAAGCAATCTATTGATTGTTGTTAACAGCACTGTCTTTCTTAACATAGATGCTACATGGTGAGCAATATCTGGAGCTTTATAAACCATTACCAACCTCAGGTCAGTCCTTCTGTGTTGCTGATTTGTTTTTTCACTATGACAGCAGTTCCTGTAGCCATATTGTAAATAGAAATAGGGAAACTTTGTTTCAAACTGTATTACTGCATATCCTTTTTACAAGGAGTGGGGGAGAAGAGAGGCAACCTGTTGTATTCTTGAAGGAGTTCTGAAACCGTGTTTTTGAGATCAGGTGTTGCTTTTCTACAGTATACTTAGTAAAGTATGCTTAATCTTTGATACAATAAGCAAATATACTACATGTCTATGTATTACTCATCTAACTTGATACTAATTACCAGAACTTTTAAATATTTCGGTAAGGTTGTGTCATAAAACTTTTGGGATATTTACCTAATTCTTCAACATTGATTGTGTCAGTGTGCCTGTAAGAGGATAAGATTTAAATTATGTATGTAAAGAACGAATGGACATCTTAATGAGGAGGCTAAAAACCAATTACTTTTGTTCCTGTCAAAATTCTCAAGGTATTAGTTACTGCACTAGCAAATTCTTTTCAGAGATGGCTGAGTTTTTGCAGATTAAAGCACCTGAAAGTTGCTTGTTAGACTCATTCAGGATATGCATATGTCTGGATTTCTTCATCAGTAGTTTTTAAAAATTAAGTTTTTGAGAGTGTAGCAGAAAAAAAAAATTGCAAGCTATAAATAAATGGCAGAATTTCTTGTTGAAAAAAAAAGAGATATCTGAAAATTCCATTTACTTCCAAGAAGTCTGATAATTAGTAATGGATTGCCATGATTTCATAAAGGTTTTTATTTTTTACATTCTGTAGGCTGATTTATAAACACATGGTGTGTCTAAAGCAATAACCTGTAGCAACAAACTTCAGGGACCCCTGTGCCCAGGCTCTGAGCTGAGCTTCTCTTCTGTAGGGCTGTGGTTGTCTCAGCCCTCTTGAAATCTGTGGACAATTTTTAAATTATTTGAGCTATCTTTGAAGTTAGCAATGTGTTTGACTCTGAAAAAGGATGTGTTTAGCTCCAAATACATGAACTATAGCAAAATTCTATTGAAAAAAACCCCCAAAACTTAAAAAAAAATACCTCAAGCAAAACAACAACACTCAGATCTTCAAACCAAGATTTGCAAAGATTCTCAGACCCTGTTGTTATAGTCATGATGATTATGATTACTCTGACTATATACAACAATTATGCTGATGTTAATAATAATAATAGCAATTACAATAATAATAAAATAATAATAACAGCAACAATAATGATAGTAGTACGACAGTTAGTAAGGAAGTGTAAAGAGTGATCTGTGGGCTTCATTCCCAAAGCAAAACCTTACAGTGTGTCCATGTTCTTTTTTTCTTACAGGACAATTAACTTCAGTTTCAACTGTTGCTGATATTCTCGACAAAGGATCAGGAGCAGTCTTGCTGTTAGATGGTAAAACGGTTTATGGCTTTTGAAGGGCGTGCAGTAAAATTTATTAGGCTTCATTTTTTAACTAGCTGTACCAATAACTGCCAGCCCTTCCACAGAAAAGACTTTTAGCTTATTAAATCTTAGTGAGATGTGGCTCTGTAATTGTTCTTGGGCAGTTAACATACTGAAATAAGAACACTTTCTTCCTGTGTAGGTAGAATAATGCACCATGCAAACTGATCAAAGTGTAATTGTTCTTGGGTAGTGAGCATACTCAAGTAAGAACACTTTCTTCCTGTGTAGGTAGAATAATGCACCATGCAAACTGATCAAAGTGTAATTGTTCTTGGGTAGTGAGCATACTCAAGTAAGAACACTTTCTTCCTGTGTAGGTAGAATAACACAGTATGCAAACCGATCAAAGTTCTTAATAATAATAATACTTTTTCCTGCCTGAAGGCAGCCAGGTTATATTCTGCCACCCCACAGTAAGGGGTGTTTGTCTGCATGTTTGCATGTGTTTTGTGGATGGTTTTGCAAAGGTTAATCATACCTATATGTTGTGTAGATTCATCTGCCAAGTATCGATCTTCAAGAGCATGTCCTGCATTCCTTTTTTATGTGTACATTATTTTATTCTAAACAAAACCCATTTCCTTCCTCTTGTGTCCAAGTTAGAGGGTCAGAATGTCTCCAGAAGTTGATAACTTGCAGTTTTCAGAATCTTGCTGTCATTAGATGTGATTATGCCAAGGTCCTTTGGGAAAATCAGACAGCAAGAGTAGGCTAATAGGCAGTGAATCTCTAAACACTGTTGACCTGTTATTCCTTCAGTGGTCAAATAAAATTGTAAAAGGTTTTTACTTGACCATTCCTCATAGCGGTGTTGTGGTTTCATACTGGGCTAATGTGAAGCCTGTCTGTTCCTGCAAAATGCAAAAGTTCTTTTTGTGAGCAGAGTCTCAGTGGTTTTTAAATTTCTTCTGGAACTGGAAATGAACATTATTAACAAAAAGTGTTGTGAATTCCAGTCTAAGGTGTAAGGGAATGAAATAGATATGAACTGGAAATAGGAAGCTGAATCTTAATTCAATGTCAGAAGTATAACTTGTTCAAAAGAAGGAACAGGAACAGGACCTTAAACTCTGGAACTCTTCTTTTACGAGGTACTAACACCACTTTTTGTATGAGTTCATAATCTGCTTTACCCACTGGGTATTCTCAATAGCTTTTAATGCATTGTATTTTATGGTGTAGTTCTATATTTAAATAAATTGTTAATGCAGTCTGAGATGCTGAAATTAATCTAATTTCAGCACTGTGTTGTCAAATGTTTTTTAGCACCTTGAATGTTGTCACCATATTGATAGTTCATTTTCTAATTTTAATGCTTTTATATAGATAAAGTTCATGACATTATTTGGAACAGATCGTTAGTCTTCCCTGCTCAGGAAGTGACTTGCAACAGTGCAGTGTGAGAGTGTGACCATTGTCCTCTCAGTTGTTAAAATGAGCTTTGTTATGTTTCCAGCTGAACTTGTCTCTTGTAACAACACATGCTAGCTGTGTGAAAGAGATTGAAGACAATATATGACCTTCCTCTCTTTTGTCTTTCAGTGAATACCTATTGTGGAAAGGACCTGGTGTGTTATAATCAATTCTCTTTGTTTTTCGTTGGAGCTGGAGGATTTGGTGGAAAACGAACATCAGAAAAGGCCAAGGTAAATCCACACATATCCATATTTTAAAAAAAACACCAAACACATAAAGACTTCTGTCAGCAGTACAAGAAAAATATTTGCTGTATGAACTAGGAAGTATAAACCAGCATTTAAGCAGTGGGGCTGTGCAAACTCAGATGGAATTTAAATAATTCTGTTCTCTGGAGAGCCTGAGTGAAAAGGTACTGTTCAGGGCTTGGGAAGCCAGTGGTTTTGTTTTGAGAGTTAGGGAGAAAAGTGAATTGATAAACATTAAACAGATGAGATATTCCTACATCAAAATATTTGAAATGGTAGAATAGCCTAATGGCAAGCAGTATTAGAGTTGAGCTTGCAGTTTCTAGAAAAGATCTCTAGGTGTAGCTCTTTCTAAATCTATGTGTTTGCATGGAAGAGGCTTGGAAAGCATGAAGAGGAAAAGAGAAGTAGCATTATAGTTTGGAGCTGAACTTCTTTGTTTTCGGAGAATTAGCAAGTAGCAAACAATGTCACATGAACACAGAGTGTGTATGTTGAAATGCTTGAAGTAGCTATTAGGGTACCTGACATTGTCCCCTTCAATACTGTGTTTGAGGGCAGTGTCAGCAGTGACTGCATGTTGTTATTGTGAACTAGAGCCCTGAGGCACTACAGTAATAACCAGTTGAATAGGGGGTGTGTTAAGCTCAGTATTTTTGAACATTTCTAATGAAATACCAAGGTTTCGTACATCTGAAATACTGTAGGTGATGTTCTTTGGATTTTTTGCATGTAAACTTACAAGTTTTTTTATTTATATCTATATCAATTATATTGAAGTTTTACCATATATAACTTTACAAATCAGGTCCTGAAATGCCTGCTGCTTCAAAGAGCCTCTGTGTAGTATAAAAAATTTCACAGGAAATTATTGCAGACAGTATATAGAGGTCTTTGGAGGAACCCTTAATTCTTCTGTAATCAGCTTTTATAAGCAGTGCATGTAACAAAACCCTTTTGAGAATTAGGGAGAAAAATGAAGTGATAAACGTTAAACAGATGACATACTCCTACATGGAGATATTTGAAATGGTTCAAGGCTAACCTGTAATGGTGACGTCAGTGAGTCCATTGTAGTGCTTTGGCACTTTCTAGTTAAACTTTGCGCTTTAGGCAACTGCAATTTCTTCACTCTATTTAGTGAAGTATGAGAATGTTATATACATTATTTTACGTTTTAAAATACGAAGAATACCTGTGTCAGGCATCTCCTTCCTGTGATAGAAAAAATCCCCCAGATGTAGTCTCATTAAAACAACACAATGATACAGCAGTTTCAACAGAGGCATCCGCATGCAAGAGGCCAGTTTCACATGCTGAATTTTCCTGCTTTTTCTTTGCAAACCTTCCCATTAAAAAGCGTTTCATGCCCCTCTGTGCAAAAAGAAATCCCAAGCTGGTGAGACATATGTTATAGCGTGTCTTTTTGTCACTTTACACTTTTCTTGTATTTGAAAATTGTATTGCAAGTCAAGAGGAACAAATTTCCAAGGTGAGGTCTATGATGAGCAGCAACATGGTGTGTAAGTCATGTGTCTCATCTTGAGTTGAGGGTTTCTTAACCTGCAGGTGTAGGGGTTTCATTGGTTATTCATATGTTGGCTGGTTTTAATGGCTCAGTAGGTCAAGTTGAGTTTTTTTAAACCAGCTGGGAATAGATTGGCAAGCCATGCTTGTTTTGAAAGCATGTTTAGGTAATGTTCTTGTTATCAAGGGGCTTGTGTAGGTCCACTGTGATTCTCTGAAGTGACAAGAGGAGTGCTGTTACCAACTCTTCCACCTAAGAAGTGGTCTTGCTCTGCTGTTAATAAACAGGGAAGAGCCTTTTTTTAATTAGACATGAAACTGCGCAACACTTGGTTTCTTTTGATTTCTCTTTTCTTTGGTAAGGACCTTATGCAAATTAAGATAAGTAAAATTACTACAGGTGAGAATCAGTTTGCTTCCTTTCATTTTAGAGCTTATGCCTGTTTCTTTCTGGGCTTTTTTGTTTGTTTTGAAAACTCAAGTAAAGGAGAAAAAAAGATTTGAGCTACTTTGTGTTTGTCGTGATCTAGGATGTTGTCTGTCAGTCTGTTGGTAAAATTTGTATCTTCAAAACTGAACTATGAAGCTGTAGATTGCAAAAGGAACAGCTTTTTTGTAGTAATGTGGGGCTTAATGTGTAGCATATAATTGCAAAAAAAAAGTAAAAAAAATGAGAAACAAAAAGATGCTGGAAGCTCTTAAAGGTGAAAAATAATGTAGCGTAGTCCATGGGTGCGGTAGTAAATAATTTTTTTCTTCATTGTGCCTTTAAAAGTATTTTAAAAGCTTCCTTTTTGTTTCTGTGTTCCAAAGCGTTTTAATATTCTGTGAGACAACTGTTTTTTCTGAGTGAATAATTCTTGCTTGAGTTCTTTTGGATAATTTGGAAGAAATGTCATTAGACTCATCAGACGTATCATGTAACTGTAGGCAGGATCTGATGCCTCAGGATCACCTCCTTTGTAAGGCTAACCCTGATAAGAGACCTTTTCTGGACTAAATATCTTTTTCTATTTGTCCGTAAATGTAGAAAGGATAGGAGGAACCTTAACAAATTGCTAAATATTGTTTCTTTTTTATATATAACTGGTATATTCTGGCATTAGGTATGGATAAAAGATTTTTGCTGTGAAATATTAATAATACTGTTCCTTTTGCTTTAGTTAACAGCAAATCCACCTAAAAGACCCCCTGATGCTGTAATTTCTGATGTCACAACACCTGATCAGGTAAAGCTTTGTATGCTTTAGGTATGGAAATCTTTGTTTTGTTTGGAGAAAGGAGTGTTAAATGATGTTAACTAATAGTTCAGGTTTTCTCGTATACCTCAGGTATTTATACTTGTTTATTTACGTTTATGTGTGTGTGTATATATGTGTGTGTATGTATGCATAAAGCTAAAATTTCTTGTAGCTTATGACTATGTTCAATGTACTGTGTAAAACACTCTTTCTTAAGACTGATGAAATTTTATGATAGTTTATCACAAATTTTGCATAGAAGGAGGAGATCAATGTTTGTATACTGTTTTATTTTTGAAAAAAAGTTTCAGGCTTCCTGAAACTTACACCACATGGTGCAAGCAAACACATTTTGACAAAAAAACAAACAAACAAACAAACAAACAAAAAAATTTCTTGTGACTCACAGTTTTGAAAAAGTTAAATTTGTGTAGTAGGAGGCATCAAGGGAAACTTGAAATACTGACAGACACCTGTCCAGGCATGTTTCTATTTGTCCACATTCCCACTGGTTCATCTGCTTTCCCCAGGCGGAAACCTGTGCAAAGAAATAGGACCTCTCTCAAGATAAACATGCAGGTGTCAGACAAACAAGAAAGGAAAGTCCGGAGCTACCAATGTTAGGACACTGAGTGGTGTTTTCAAAAGCAACTTTGTCATAGCAGGTGGCTGTAGCTTTTGAAGATGGAATTAAAATGTTGAGCATAGCTGAAGTGTGGTAATTGCGATGTCTGCTTAGCCTCTTTCTGATTATATATGGAGTAATTAAGTCTCATCCAGCTGATTCCTGTGCTTGGAGTCCAAGTTAGCCCTACTTCAGCTGGGAAAGAGAGCCAAGATCAGCATTTCTGTTTCTGTCACTGATGTACTAGCTGCAGCCTAAAATTCACAGCATTGGTCTAGGAGGTACAGGTGCCTTATCCTCAACAGGCTTCATCGAAAATTGCCAAGGTGAGCAAGGAGCGGGAATGGTGAGGGAGAACTTTTTTCCTGTGAGGTGGCTAAATGTAGTGGAAGGTGCTCTATAGCAGCTGACCCTTTATGAGATGAGATACAGCATCTCTAAAGGTCCAGTATTTAAAACTATTTATTTTGAATGTTAGAAAGACTGCATGATTATATTGGAATTGATTTCAGGTCCATCAATTTTCACAAGATATTTATGATTGCCTTGTTTATATGGTAATTTTAGTTTCTGAGCCTTAAACCCTTACGCCCAGAATTGTTGTTTTGCATAAAATGCTCAAAGTTCATGAGATAAAAGATAGTAATGACACTGTAACACAGAAGTTGGGAAACTTGGCTACTGCAAAGTTGATTTTTGGAAATAAAAGTAGCAGAGAGTAGCCACTTCATTTGGTTTTTTTGAGTTCTTCTCTGACAGGTAGATATATAAAGAGAATTATTCTCCAGTTAGAGGAGCCACAGCCAGTAGACTTCGATAATCACAAGAAGACTTATGTACCAAATTATTCAGTAGCATCTGTGTTTCAGTGATGATGACAGGAGAGGTATACAGGAGGGGGGAATGTGTAGCACTCAGGAACTTAATGGGCAGATACAGACTTTCATGTAAATGACAGCTTGGGAAAATGCTTTACATTTACCAAGATTTTACATTTATGTGTCTGTGGAATGACATGTAACTGCCCAAAATCTTCTTTAAAAAAATGGAAGCTGGCACACAAATTGCTTCAAAGTTTCTGAATGTCTTAGTGTTTAAATGAAAAGTGTGTTGGCAGAAATGACTGTTGCCATTCAACTGTTGAATTGGTACAGAGTATAAGACAGACTGGAAGAGTCAGTTTGCAGATAGCATTTGATTTAACTTAAATGGTACACATGTCCAGTGATAGTAGTGACATTCAGTTTTTGTCATACCATAAATACATGGCTAAACTGCTCTTCATAATTAGCATTTTCCCCCTTTTCATATCATGATCATGTAGTAAACCATCTGATAAATAGACTTCCATGCAAATTTAGAAATATTTACACACCTGTTTTTCACTGGAGATAATGACTGTGGTGACTTTGAAAGTTTTTTCAGTCCTAACTACTGCAGTGGGTTTTTTCCAAGAGGAAGGTTTCAGACCAGATGAAGCACTGCTTAGTGAAGAGGATACTGGGAACGGAGGGCTAAATAACTGGTTTTGCCCATCACCGTGTGTTCAACGGAAGAGAGGGTACAGCCACCTACAGTTCCTTGAAAAATCTTTGTGCTATGTGACCACTGACAGAACAAAGTAGTCCTTTTGGTTAGTGGTACCAAAGACTAATAGCAGGAGGTATAATATATGTTTATCCCTCTTAAATCTGTACCCATTTCTGAGAAGTTCTTTAAATTCCAGCCAGTGCTTATGAATGAGTTGCAATACCATGATGTAAGCTGCTTAAAGGTGAAAGCGATTAAGAAAAATTTAGAAGTATCTGATCTTCTAAAAGCCTTTAAGGCTTAAAATTGCATCTTGCTGAAGAAGGACATAAAATATTTCTTCTGTATTCATGAGTTTTTCTGCAAAGAACTAGATGGCAGTTGTTCCATCTTGCCCTGTAGAGATGTGCATGTGTGGTGGTATTTTTCTAGCTTGTTCTCTCTCTATGACCTGAGCTTTGCTTTACTAGACACACTGCCATAAATCTTTTGAATAAAATAGACCTTCTGGCAGAAGATCAAGACGTCTAGAGGGTGTTTGACTATTAGCCATTAGCAAGGAATGAATCATTCAATTTCAACTCTATAGGGAATGTTTAATGTAGATACAGAGCTTTCGTCCTGACGGTTTTCAAACTTGGGGCTTAAATTAATCAATCAAACTGATTTTGCTGTATCGTTACTAATGCAATTAAAAGTAACTGGCAGGGAATGACCTGTATCTCTGGAGAATTTTGTCTACATATAGCTTTCAATGTCTTCCTAAATGTGGTGATTTCTTGGGAGCTCATTTTCTGATGACACACAAGGTAAGCTGCAGTTGTTATTTAAAATGGGTGATACCTTAAGTAATGCAAGTCACTTTTGAGAAAGGAAACAAATAAGGTCTCTTGAATTTGTTGTGGACTTTCTGTGGTTTGTTGGAGGGTTTTTTTGTTTGTTTGCTCAAGGAAAAACTCAGAGCATTCTGATATTCTGCAAGTTTCCTTCCAAAAAACCTTTATCTTCAAATGTCAGAAATAATATTCAGAATGTAGTGACAATGAATAAACAGCATACAGTAGCGCATAGAAGGAAATTTTTCACAAAGTCATTTCAGTTTTACTCTTCTCTGTTTTCTCTCACCTTTTCTGAAATCTACCTGTTTTGTTTGCTATATGGCAAAATTGAAGCTGTAGTATGTGGAGTTTGCAGGACTTTGAAGTTTTTGTTAATGTCAGCTCATCTCACTAGAATATCTAGTAACTTTACAAAATATTTGCCAGTAGGAAAATTCTCTTTGCTTGCAATAGTATCATATATTTCACTGAAGCGTTCTCCTGCATTGAATTCTGACTCTGTGTGCTTGCTACTTAAGAGATAGGGAGAAATAGACATGACAAAAAAAAACATGGTGTCTCGGCCTGTAATGCTTTTGAACCAGCTGTATACATGCAACTGTGGCCCTTTTAAGACTCTGCAATGCAGTGTCATGTGAGCTATCACGTGTGGATTTCTGCCACAGCTACTTTTCCATGCAATTTGGGTATCTCAAGCACACAGTACTTCTGTTCTGAGGCTTCCAGGGCCAGGCAGTTTGGCCATTCTTGCTTTTAAGAATTTTTAAATTCTTCTTCAGAGCTGATGAAACCGCGCCTAATACTAGTTTGTTGAAGGAGCTTATTTATATCCAGTCATTTTTAAGTTGCTTTAATTTGGAAAACCATTATAATGTTTTAAGTGTTACAGATATCTAAAAAGATAAAAATTCCAAGTAAAGATTGCAGTTTTTGTAGTCTCAGTCTGCTTTGCGTGCAATGTTTAATGATGCAGTTTTCAGTGATGCAGGCATGAATGGTGTGGTTGTTTCCCTCTTCTTCAGGAACTCCTTCCACATGGAAGGAGAGGGCTGTAGGCATGAGCTGAGACAATGTAGGAAGTCAGTTTTCCTGTGTTACTTGTTGCAAGAAGTTACGTTCTGAGAAGGAGTAATGAGAGGAAAATGATCTCATGGTTAGAGACTGGTTGAAAATGCTGTTGTTTGACAATGGATTTTCTGTACTTTGGTTGTGGGCAACTGTCACCCAGATATCCCAAAGCACTCAGACATGGGTGCTCCTGAATCAGTGACTGGTAGGAGAGGATTAGACGATAAAATTTGGAAGATGAAATTTGGGGGTAGGACTAGCAGGAGGATGTCTGAGCATCACAGGCTGAAAATGAAATCCACAGAGGTTGTGTTCTGAGTTTGTACCCTGTACAAACACAAAAATATGAGGTGCTTTAGAAAACTAGGCATTCAAATGTTGCGTTGGAGAGCTGGAATTTGTTTCTGCTGCTGATGATTACAACCTTTTTTCCTTATAGTTTCTAATCTATAAAGCAAGGATGTTGATAAATGTTTGAGGCATTGTAATTAAACAGAGAATGTTTAAAGGAGTGGCATATAGCATCAGATGGTGATTTTTCTGGTTGTGGTACAGTGAGCAGCCTAAAAAAGAGACATACATATACACTATATATATTATTGAATATAATTCTTTACTCATTCAGAGATTTTGAGAATGATTCAGTAAATCATACCTAGACTAATCAGAAAAAAACTATGTAAAGCCTTCTGTTCCAGGTATAAATCTAGCACTGATTGACAGGCTGTGAAAAATTGCTAGTTTTTAGTGGTTGGGGGTTTTTTCAAACATACAGTTATCTTTTGTTTTCTGTGAAAGAGGAGAAAATAAATGGCCCCTGTCCTGTTTGAAGTAGTGTTATCTGGATCCTGTGAATAAGACTGCAGGAGTCACCTTCCCTTCCTGAGTCATTCTCAGTCCTGCAGTCCTGCTCACACCGCAGCTACCTGAGTTTAGGTTTTCTAGTTTCTATCTTGTTCTGTAAAGACTGTAGTACAGCATTGCCTGAAAGTGTGTAAATTTAAGTGAACTTCAGGCAAGAGCACCAAACAGCCTCCTCCTGAGACATTCAGGTGATTTTTTATCTATTTGTAGCATAAATAATTTGTTTCAGGATAGAGAAAATGATGTTATGCAGGTTCACAAATACGGAGAGCATGACAGAAAAAAAGGACTAAATAACAAAGGATGATATAAGCCAAACAAAGGGATGTGAAGCCTTTGCTAGGATCTGATAACCTTTTCCTCATTTGTTTAGAAGCTTCAGTGTACAAAGATGGTACTTTCATAACCATTGTGTAGTAAGTGTTTGTAATGGTAATTATTTTGAGAGTTTGTTACATGTTATGATACTAATGTCAAGGTTTATATAACCCCCAGTCCTCTGTGTTTATTCCTGTTGGGAAGATTAGAATATAATTTTTTTTAATCATGGCAATTTTGACAAATAGTTTAGGGCTTGGATTATGTAGAATTTTATGTGTTAAGGTGATAAAAGAAGAAAAGGTCTACTAGTCTGGTAGTCAATTTGTTTAAACAAGATGGTCTTCCTTACCAACTTTGTTACCTCCCCTTATCTATGCATATAAAAGGCTATAAAAATTGTTATTCCATTTGAGGTTCCCCAAAATGAAATGATTTGTCCTTTTTAATTGAGAGAGGCATTGCTAAGGGAAAGGCTTCTTGTATATTTGCCGTGCTACTGAAAAATTGCTAATGTTTTGTGAAGTCTCTGTCAGAATATGTAAGTTCATACTAAATTTGAAAAATATTTGATACGGACAAACAGTACATAAATAGTGTGGGGTGGGGAGGTTTTACGTACAATGAATTACTTCAGTACTGTGCTAAATTTGAGCCCTTGAAGCATCAACACTGCCAGTTTAACTGGAAATTTTCACTGTTCTTAATGTGAATGAGAGCTCACTGGCACATGCAGAAGAGATTGTGGCTGTTTTTTCTTCATGAGTTGGCTTGACTGCTTTTTAAACTGTAAAAGTATACATACGTACATGTATTCATATATACTTGATAATATAAGCTCTTGGGTAGAGCTATTTTTCTACCCAGTTAGAAGGGAAAATACATGGATAGTTGGCTTCCTTTTTCATTAGCTTTACCACTGACCTTTATTACAATCTGCAGGAAGACTGAAAAATTGGCACAGACAGGTTTGATATCGCCTTTTCTTTTGTAGTCTGGCAGAACTCCTAAATTGTTAGGAAATGAGACTTGACAGTTTGTGTTATTAACTGGAGAACAATTTAACCATATTATGACTGACTTCAATCTAATGCTCCACATCAATTGATTCTTGTAATCCTCCAAGGATGCATCTTTGGTTCGTTGGTTGGGTTTTTTTCTTTTTTTTTTACATTTTTTCCCCCCAAATGCTATCACTTATAAAATGTCCTTATTGGAGGAAAATAGAAAGTAGAGCCAACAAGGCTTTAAAACAGTTAGTTATGTTTTCATATTGACTGTAGTTTATATAATGAAGATTTACCAAAGATCATGGTAAAAGAAATTTGTTGACAAACCTGATTTGGCTGCACTGGATCTGAAAAAATCTACTGTAACTGTTTTATTCAGTTCTGCATGGGTGTTTTTGAATTGTGACCAGTGCCACTGCAGCTATTGGAAATACAAAAAGACAAGTATCGTTTCCCAGATTCATATTTAACTTCTAGTTAAATACTTTGACCACATTTAATTCTCTGAACGCAGTTGTTTTCTGTTACATTTATTTTCTTAGCAAAGTATTTTTTACTACAGTAATTTTGAAAAGCATTTGGTAAAGGTATTGTCTCCCAAGTCGTGCTTATTATCACTCTAAATAAATGGCTAGTTCTTATTACAGCTTTAGTAAGCAACAGCTGCATAGCTAGATTTAAGTTGAGTTTTGGGCTTAATACAGAAATTTGTCCTTTTTTATGATACATAATTGATAAATTGAATTTTCCAGTACTGCAACTAAATGTTATTTAGCTAGAATTAAAATTTATTACAACAGCTCTTTTGTGAAAATAGTCTCCTGAGAGCTTTTGTAAAAATTCAAATTAATTGAAGAATGAAAGTAAGACCCTAGAATTGTAATTTAGCTAAGAAATTATTTAATAATTTAATATCTGGCATATTTTCTAATTCTTGAGTGGCAATTTGCTGTTAGATTTTAGACTCTTTTGAAAGAAAACTTCTGTTGAAGAATTCTCTTTAGATTGTCAGTTTTAAATTTGCTTGTTTGAAAAGAAGCTATGGGTCCCTTGCTGAAAATCTCTTTCATAGGGATATAACTTTGATATATTCAGCAAATTATTTGCCCTCTCTTTGGTCCTTTTTAGAATGTCACACACAGACCCAGCTGAACTTCAGTCTTACACTAGTATGAAATTTCCAGTCTTCACTATTTTCCTAATAAATCATAGGATTAATTAGACGATAATTAAAAAAAAAAAAAAAAAGATGTTCTAATAAGTACACCTTTTTGGCAAAAGTAAAATTATTAGAAATTTGAGATCCGCTGATGTTATCCTACTGATACTTTTTTTCCTCCAAAAGGAAGAGTGTTTCAAAGCAGTAAACAAATATGTAAACAGCCATGGAGAAGTATTAGCTTACTATTTGCCTTTCTAAGGTTTGCATGTTTATGGTGTGGTGGAGTTTAGGATTTTCTTCCTGTTGTTTTTAATGCGTGGTTCCGACTCTTAGAGAAAGCAATGACAAGCTGTTTACATTCCACCTTAACTGAGGCTCAAAACACTTGCTGTATTGCTGCAAGTTGCTATGAGAAGGAAGAGAAAGGTAGAGCTTGGTGTTGAGGCTGTAGTTAGGGGGAGAAATGACCTGAATATTAATGGATTAAAAAGTAAAACAGATGCATTATGGTTTAAAATTATAGTAAGAGTTCAGAACCTCTCTAGTTACACTGTCTGCTTCAGACTTGATGGAAAAACAGTGTTAGACATATATTGGAAAATTCTTCCTTTTGGGAATCTTTTTTTTTATTCTTCCCCTTGAGAAATCTGCTATCTTCTTGCCTCCAAACAGAATTAGTACAGTTTACCCTCATTTGGATAAATGCATACCATTTTTTGTAGTCCTAGTTCAAAATGCTGGGAAAAAATATTTACTGACAAAGAGTTCCAAAGGCCAAGCATGTGCTTGACTAAAATACAATTTGTTTTCAGTTTAAAAGCTTTTTTCAATTAAATCCATGTTCAATTTGTATATGTCATCACAACTAAGCTGCTAAATTCTTGGAATCTTCATTAGTTAATGTAATGTACTAATTTTCTCTATACTTCTGGGAAATTTTTACTGGAGATTTCTCCACTATGATTTAGTCACTGGATTTCACTGTAATCTGTTGACCAGAGAAAAAGTTTTATTGCAGAAATATGCACAGGTTGGCTTTTGATATCTCTCATAAGATGGACTGCTGGCTGTTCTGCATGTACAGCAAATACAAGATTTGATAATGAAAATGCTAAAACTACACAGGGACAGAGACGTGAAGTACAGTAGCCATATTCTTCATAGTTTCTCAGGTTTATTCACATTCACAGTATATAAAAAATACTAAATCTGTATTTCTCTACTTTGTAGTAATGAAAGAGAATATTTAACGTGAAGCAGAAGTTTTCTAGAAAGTTTGGAGTGTTACTTTGGGGTTTTGTTTGTTTTTGATACTGGGATCAGCTACCCATGAATCTGCTACAAGAGAAGTGTATCACAATTTAAAAGGAAAAAAAAATTAAGGATATTTCTGATCTCTGTAAGAAAAATCTGTTGTTGGAAAAACATGATTGTGTGTGTGTGTGTGTTATAAAAAAAAGTCATATATATACTTCTGTTTTACATTGTGGATAAATTTGTCAAGGAAAACTCTCTTTAAAATTAGACTTCAAGCTGAAGAACCTGTGAACAAATTCTAGAAAATGCATTGCTTCACTGTTGCCAAATTTTAGTGAAGCTGGATCTGTATTTCAGCCAAGTAGGTTATTTCTTCCTTCCATTAAGCGCTTGTATTATTTTCCTATGGACTAAGACCACACATGGTTCTTAGCACATTTCCCTAGAGCTTTGGCAATTTGCTGCACAGTAGTAATAATTTTCCATTTTACTTGCTTTGTTGTAGAGTATATAATAAGTAAAATAGATTGTGATACATTTCTTAATCTGTCATGAATTTCCAGGTGACTCCTGCTTGTTCTGACTCCTTCTCTGTTTCTGCAGGCTGCCTTATATCGGCTGAGTGGGGATTGGAATCCTTTACATCTGGATCCAAGTTTTGCTGCTCTTGGAGGTGAGCTGATGGAGATACCATTGTGTTCATATTTCGATGAAGGATAATGTAAATGTATTTTTAATCTATTTTTCACTATGTACATATTTAACAACCTGGAAAAAGCAGTGCTTGTTTTATAGCTGTTCTCAGAGTCACCATTAAATATCTTCAAAGTTCTGCGTGACGCTTCAGTTTGAAGCATTGCTTCTAGTAGCTAGAAATGGGGAATGGTGCCTGGACTTCAGTTACAATGGAAAAATACTTTCTACCTATTTTCCTTTAGTTCTTGTTTATTGTCACTGTCCTGTTTTTATAATGTCTGTTTCATAAGCAGAAATAATTGACTATCAAAGCTTCTGAAGGAATACCATAAATTCTTTGATATATAGCTCTTTCCATCTAAATAATTTTGAGATTATGTGGGTCTCAGTGGAGCTTTTTGTTCTTCGGTGTAATCTTCTCAATCCCAATAAATCCAGGAGGGCAGGAGAGAGGGAGCTTGTTAGCACTTCTTTCCTATAAAATTGCTTAACTACGCCTCTTGCTAGTGCGTTAGCTTGTTTATTTGCATAATTCAACATGCCAAAGCACCAGATCAGAGGCTGCATAAATTCTTGAAGAGATGTAATTACTGAAAAAGGGTGTTTTCTTAACATCTTGTTGTAAAGTTATTTTTTCGGACTTCTTTTCAGGCCTTGCTAGTACTAGTGTGATTATTCCAGGCAGACAGCAATTTGATTTACTTAAGAAATTTTCCTGAATATGTATGGTATCATCATAAATTTTACATGAAACTACTAATCTGTAATAATTAGTCAGCAGTTTCCTGGTGAATTTCTTTTTAATATGCAAGTATCACTGTATGGCATTGTTACCAAGATAAATAGAGCAGAGCTATGCTTCCTTGTTCAGATCACATTTAACATACTCTGGCAAATTATCTCCTTTCATAAATGCACACTAATTGTTTTGCTAACTCAGTTTTGTATAATTTTACGTAAATTTGTGTTCCTAAGTAATGATTGTCAGATACTAGAGTCCATGAAGAGATTTCCCGGTTTGTTAAACCATTCTGTTTGTTAATGATGTTGGTTTGTTAATGATGGTGATGGAGGTGAAAAATACATGTTTATAATTGAAAACCCAGTGTTTGGAATAATAATGATGATAATACTTTGAAAACCTTACAAAGGAAGAGGAGTAGAAATCTTCTACCTGCTCACACAAAGAGCACTGGCACTTAGGGAAAATGAAATTGACTCTGTAGATGAGGTGTCCCTTTGTCTCAACATAAAACTGCTGCGCTGGATTTTGGAACTATGACAGTACCCTACCTATAGTAAATACAAGTACAATCAAAGAAGAAATGACTGTAGAGGTATTCCACTTTTTTTTTTTCCTATGTATGCAAATGCTTTTTATCTTTGGGCATTGTTATTATCCAGTTTTAAGGTTCTTACAAATGCCTCTCCCCGAATTAAGGTGGAAACAAGACCATATGCCAGTGACAATAGTAAGGGTTTTATTTGATGGTAAATATGAGAGAGCCAGAGAGAGAGAAAGAAAGAAAGAAAGAAGGAAAGAAGTAGAAAATAAGTAGGGGGGACAGAAGGACTGACAGGGACAGAATAAGGAAAATATCACCACTCCGTGGATCCCAAGATATCCCGTTGATCCTCTGCAGCTGGTCTGCTTGGTGGTGAAGGTCCCCCGGAAAGCACAGAATGCCCTGGGTACATATGCTCAGGCTAGGTGGGCGTGTCCGTCCATGTCCCCCTGGGCAGGGGTGCAGTCTCTGGCAGCAGACTCCGGCTCTGTTGCATCACCTGCAGTCCTGTGGGGCCGAGCCTCTCACGTGAAAGTCCCGTGGATGTGCCCTGTGGGGTTGGGGGTTCCACGGCTGGGCCGGTTTATGTGATGGAGGATGGGTGTTCAGTGCCTCTGACCAGAGGTTACACCATGCACCCAAAAACCTCCTCCTCCCCCCTCGGCTGGGGGGAGTCTGTGTAAACCTGGCTTCTGTGAGCTGTGCTCTCCCCCCACGCCAAACGCAGCCGGGGATAGTTGCAGCTGGTGGCATCCTTTTGTGGATGCATACCTTTCCCTCAGCCTGAGATGACTGAACAATGCGTTTCCCTTTATCTGATCAGCAGTTTGACTTTCAGTTCGAAGTCCCACTCTTCAGGAAAGCTTCTTCGGTTGCAGTTTCTTTATAATGAGCAAAACTTTGTATCAATGTTTGAGGCATGAACTATTTTCAGTCTCTGACAGGCATACTCACACACCTTCTTGTCATGTAACAATCTCTGTGAATGTTCTCTTTTACTGGCTCTAACCAGTGTGCACTGGAAGCAAGCATTCAGCATATTGCATTCAGGTCACTCCAGGATTATTTTTAAGACTTCCCATGGGTAATGTTTCAGAAGACCTATACGACATGAAAACATCTGTTTATATTCCTGTGCCTTTATTCCTGTATCTTGTATTTCCAGATACTACAGAGTGAAAGCAACATTTATTTTGGTTTTAGTTTAGTCTAGATACAAAATAACTTGATTAACTTATGGATTTTTTCTTTGAGTATGCATTAGTTTTACAAAGAAAATACTGGGGAAAATAGAATTGGATATATTTGGCTGTTTCTGAGTTCTGAATAGAGTGGCTGGTTTCTGATTCTTGCATGGTGAATTGAACTGAGTTTTTACAGAGCTAGATGTCACTACAACATTCTGAATGAGAGATACTGAAAACTGATGATGTAACAATAGTGCAGTAATCAGTTTTAAAATTGCATGGTAGCTTTGTGCTTTCAGAACAGTGCCCATTGTACACAAAAGAGAGTACTGTTAAAAGAGTGCATACTCAAATATTGTACGGGAAAGAAACGACAGAATGATCAGGCTGGAATACTTACAGTGAGGAAACAGACTCATATTCCTTTAAACCTGTCCTTCTGTCATGTCTTCTAACCTAATGTGTCAGAATTTCTCTTTCTCACCTGTAATCCTGCTAGCCTTGTCTTTCCTTTGGTCTTAGAATTCCCATCTTTCCCAGTATTGAGTCTTCCATGGCTTAACTTCAGCTTGCAACTAATAACCACACAGCCACTTGCTCATTCTCCTCCCCTCCCCTTTCTTCCCTTCACTTCCCTTTCCTCCCTCACCCCCACTCCCAGTGGGATGGAGAGTTGGAGAGGAAAAAAGGTAAAAGTTTTGGGTTGAGATAAGAACACTTTAATAACTGAAACAAAGTAAAATATTATAATCCTAATGCTGCTGCTACTACTTCAAATAACAATGGAAATGACAGACAAAAAGCGAGGAATAAAACCCAAGAGAAACAAGTGCACAACAATTGCTCACCACCTGCTGACCTATGCCCAACCCATCCCCGAGCCATGATCAGTGGCTCCTGGCCAGCTTCCCCCAGTTTATATCCTGGACATGAGGTTCTGTGATGGAGAATGTCCTTTTGGCCAGTTCAGGTCAGCAGTCCCAGTTATGCTCCCTCACAGCTTCTTGTGCACGTGCTTGGTGGCAGATCGTAGGACTCTGAAGAGTGTTTGGGTTATGTTAAGCACTATTTAGCAACAGCTAACACATCAGTGTATTTCCAACATTACTGTCACACTAAATTCAAAGCATAGCACTGTACAAGCTACTAGAGAAGAAAATTCATTATAGCCCAGCCAAAGCTAGGATGGAGTCCTTGTGGCTTTTTTATCTCTGTCTTGATGGTGGTTTCTTTTCTTCTTCATTGTCCCTTTCTCTGCAGGCTAGACTTTCTCCTGTCTCCTCTTTTTTTTGTTTGTTTGGTTTTGCTTTTGCTTTTTCTCCCAGCTGTTGTCCCTTGGGAGAACATTTTGTGCTGTGTAGATACTATGAGAAGTTGTTCAGAGCTCAAGAAAAACAGACTCTGGCAGACAAGAGTAGCAGATGAGTTCTGGGCAAAGCAACTGGTTTCAGTGCCAAACCTGGACAGATCTGTCTGGATTGCATGGGCTGTTGCAAGTGTGATCAATTACTGTTTACCTGCCTTGTCAGGTCAGAACAACCTGTTAAAGGAATACGAATATACAAGCAGCATCTTTATAACTTAACTCTTGCACTTTAGGAAATCTGAGGCCAGTTGTCAAAGGTTTATTTTGTCAGATTTTGGCAGTACTGGAAAAAGATGCAATGCAAATACAGAGCTTATCCTCTGCCAAGGCTGAGCTCCTGCTTCAAAGCATAGGAGTGCGAGAAAACTTGACAAAAATGTTAATGTAAGAGAAACAGAAAAACACTGCAAATTTTCCTTTTTTAAAAAAATTTCTAAATAAAGATAAATTAATCCTGAAGTGGGCATTATATTAGAAGACTTCAGCCAGCCATGAATAGGAATTCAAAACAGGAAGTATCAAATATTCTTAGTATTGCCACTTTTTAGTGATTACAATACCTCTTACACTTGATATATGTACTTTCATGTAACTGCGTGTCTGGTGTGCCTATGCCCATGTACTAAAACAGATAATCTCCTTATTTTTTGTTTTGTCACGTCCACAGACAGGGACTAATTCTACTTGTGAATCTTGCACTTGTGAATCTCACAGTGTACAGGCAGTGTTGAGTGCAAGTTGTCAGCGAGCACTTTCCTTTGCCCAAAAGTAGAGGAAACAATAAATAGTGACAGACACTTTTTCAGTGAGATAAATTAGGTTAAAAAGAAAAAGGATTAAGAATACTACTGGAGAAAAATACTATGAATAAAGTATAGATATGAATAGAAGCTGCATTCAAAGTATTAATATTAAAAATGCTAAAATGTTACTACTTTAAATAGGATTTAAGAAGCCTATACTTCATGGACTATGCACCTTTGGGTTTGCTGCAAGGAACGTTTTGAAGCAGTTTGCAGATAATGATGTGAACAGATTCAAGGCAATCAAGGTCTGTTTGTTCATTCTTTGCGGTTAATTTTCTTGATTTTTCTGGTTTTAGTGCCAAAAGAAATCTTCAGTGTGGGGGAAGTCTTACATGATATCTTAATTGCCAGAATTGCTTTTACTTACGGCTGCATGCATTTTAATGCCTCTGTCCTGTATGTTTACTTAAATATTTAGGCTTTCTACACTGATAGCTGACTTAATTTTCCTCTTTACTTTTTATCATTTCAGTAGAGCCTTTGTGTTTAAGCTTTGCATGTACATATGACGCACAAATCTTTTCGCAACCCGACTTTTTTTTTTTCCTTTTTTGCTTTTAGGTTCGCTTTGCAAAACCAGTCTATCCGGGGCAAACTTTGCAAACAGAAATGTGGAAGGAAGGAAATAGAATCCATTTTCAGACCAAGGTCAGAACAATCTCTTCATTGTGGGCTTCAGAGAAAGATGTATTGGTTAAAAAACTGGGGATATGAGGGGGAGCAAGAAAAGATGAAGCATTAAGCACACCATTGGCAAATACTTTGTAAAGAAATGAAGTAAATAGAATGAACTAGTCTTACTTCCTTTATGGTGTCACTAGGATTCTAATAGAAGTACCGTTATAGTCATAGGACTTAATACCCTCATATTAAATGAGGACTCTTTCCATTCTGTTGCATTTTTTGTGTTTGTCCACTGGGGAAGAGCAAAAAGTAGTCCTCCTCAAATCATCATAGTGTGTACTTGTTTTCTGGAGTTACTCATAACTTTGTGTATCCATCTTTTTTTTTT
The DNA here is from genome assembly GCA_013397865.1 of Struthidea cinerea. NCBI lineage: Eukaryota > Metazoa > Chordata > Aves > Passeriformes > Corcoracidae > Struthidea > Struthidea cinerea. Next base: position 178,226 of record VZTI01000214.1, read on the forward strand.
TTTTTTTTCACATTTATTTATCTTAATCGATTCCTGACAGTTTTCACAGGTAAATGTGCTACAGATTTAGCTTAGATTGAGTTAAACTTAAGCTGCAGCTACACAGAACAACTTCCTGAAAATGGAAATTTCATAGCAGTTGGACATAGTAACTACAATAAACCAGAGTTTACACTCTTATAAAATCCGGGTTTGCATTATTCTGTTTTCTTTGTTCTTGCTATTAGCATTTCATGTGGATATCCTGTAATCCTCACCTCCATGTCACAGGCTGCTTAGTGGGAGCTAAGGGTAAAACTCCAGGTAAAGGGCAAAAAACTAAACGTTCATCGCTTCTGTAGCATCGTATGATATTGTCACTTTCTTAAGATATGATTTGATACTGGTATTTATCAATATTTGCTTTGGCCTGTGCAGTGCAATTTATATTGCTTTGCTGGCCAAAGTTTTGCAGCCTCACCTCTGTAAAAATGTAGCCAACTGTTGATGAGCGAGTAGGGCAGCAGGTATACTTACAGCTGCAGGAAGGATTGGGCAGGCAAAATCAAACAAGGAGAGTCATCATAGGAGCAGAGGATTGCTGTTTCCACAGGAATACAGCTTTCTGGGATATACATTAACTGAAGGAGGCAGATTTTGTTTGCAGACCTGATGAGCAGCTACAGAATTCCAGAATGATATCAGTGCAGAGACTACTGTGTACAAACTCTCCATCTCTAATTACTAGTAATAAATAGCTTGGTGTCTCACATGAGCTTTGGAGATTACTGTAGCTATATTTAAAAGGTACTATCACCCAGTCCTGACAGAATTTATAGAATTGATATATTTACTTTTCCATATACCATGTTAATTAACAGAGTTCATAATATGCTTCCAAGCCCTTGTAAACAGGGTGAGTTGTTCTGTTATGTTTAAAGGCTGAATTTGTAGTTATGCTTGGTTTAGTAATTGCTAATATGTAGAGTTTTGGTGAATTTTGCTGAGGGTTTTTTTCCTTCCACAACTTTGGAGTAACTGATTTTGGATAGAAATTACAAGGTTTAACAGGATTACAGAAAACCATCTTAAAGAGTTATGAGTTGTGCAGAATTTTGTTTCTTAGTGCATGCTGGATTTTTCTGAATTAAAGCCATCTTTGTGTTGAAATAAACTCTGGTTAAATCAAACTAAAAGTGGACATACAACTTTGATAGGGTGGTTTGGATCCATTTTCACCATTGTCTGAATTGCAGTGGCAGCAGGTGACAAGCTGTTAAGCATGATTTGAGTAATTGTTAATGTAGTGCCATAAACTAGGCTGTGATACTTGATATTCCTCCAGCTTGGCTATTTGTCATACACCTCTATGTGCATAGTCCGTGAATCAATTTGCCATCTTCTGTTAGCTGCCATAAGTCAGTATGGTTTGTCACATCCCTCAAAGAGACAATGCCAAATTGAAACCCAGTTTCTTCTCTGAATTAACTATTTCAGAAAATTAAACCAGGAGGGAATTCAGGTATTTTCCATCATTCTTTTTGTAATCTTTCTTGTTTTACCATGCTTAAAAAGCTGTTTCTAGTGCAAATTGCAGTACAAGGCATGTGGAGATAGGGAAATTGTCTAAATGGACTCTTGACAGCTGAATATGTACCTCAAGGAAAAACATTTTAGAACAATGTCTTTTTAAGAACTATTTATGAAGAAATATTGACAGCAACTTATAAACACTGGAGGTAAATAAGGTTTTTCAACTGTTTTGTGAACAGAACACCAGCAATATATCTTGGTGCAATTTCTCCAGAGGCAAATAATAATTTTGCTTGAAGAGCTGTTTGAAAAACATAGTATAACAACTTGCCTCAAGACTACACCACATTTATGAGGTGGTTTTTTTCACTCTGTAACTTTTATGTTTTCTCTTTTCATCTCTGATTTTAAAGTATCAGGAATACTCCTTAGATGCCCTTCGGTTGTGACTTTTTGCAAATACATCACCTCTTTAATGTATTTTTTCCCTCCACTACAGGTCAAGGAGACTGGAGAAGTTGCCATTTCAGGGGGCTATGTGGATCTAGTACCAGCATTGGCTAAGCCTTCTGCTCAAGAGCCTCTGATGGTAGGTGGAAGCAGTAGAAGTCTTAACTTGCACAGAAGCATAATTAGGCTTTATTTTTGTGAAAAACACAGGAAAAATGCTTAGGTCTCTTACCAATCTTCTTCGCAGTATTCAGAGGAGTTATGAGTTCAGAGATGTTAACACGCATGTTGTTTAAGATACAGATGTAAATTGATCTGTTTAAGAGGAAAATTCCAGTTGTTTTGAGATACACAGGATGGCTGACGTAGTGCGACGTGCTTGATGCTAATTGAACTCTCAGGATAAGCATTGTGCTGTATGTTACAAAACAAAGTGGGGCATGTACCAGTGAAGGTCCCATGTTTTGTGCACTTGCATAACTTAAAATTGAAATTATTTCATATAATTTGGATCTGTATTTGTAGAACAATGATTCTGTTTTTATTTTGTAGATGTTGAAGATCAAACTCTGGGATGTAAAAGTGTGTGACCTTTCTCAATTTTTTCAGAGACATGGGGAGAGTGGCAGGGAGGCATTAGCATAAGTGAAAATGAGATAATGTACTCACAGAAAAGAAGTTTTGTCATTGAATCATTTTGAAATAAGACTCTGAGAGCTGTTTGTACATGTGGTTAGGTCTAGCACAAATAATGCAGTTTGTACTGTGTATATTTTAAGAAACGCCCTGCATGCACGCATGCATTAAGCCTTGGGTACCGGACTTGCCACAAAAGAATTGTACATGCAATCGTGAGGATGACCTGGGTTCCTAATGTGGTCTAAAAGTCGCTTAAGGCAGTGCATGAAGTGTTGCCTTAATAAACTGTTACCTTTTTTCCCCATTGATTCTTGCCTGCAAACAATGAAACTTTAATACTTTGATGTTTATGAAAGACTGAGATAGTGACATTCATGTAAAGATTGTGATCACAGAATGGGGAATATTGGGTCATACCTGGGCTGCATCCAGAGCAGTGTGGCCAGCAGGGCAAAGGAGGGATTCTGCCCCTCTGCTCTGGTGACACCCCACCTGCAGTGCTGCATCCAGTTCTGGGATGCTCTGCACAGGAAGGGCGTTGACCTGTTGGAGTGAGTCCAGAGGAAGGACATCAAGAAAATTAGGGAAATTAACCACCTCTCTCATGAGAAAAGGCTAAGAAAATTGGGTTTGTTCAGCCTGGAAAAGAGAAAGCTTCAGGGTGACCTAATTGTGGCCTTTTAGTACCTGAAGGGAGACGAAGATGAGCTTTTTACAAGAGCATGTAGTGACAGGATGAGGGGGAATGGTATCAAACTAAAGGAGAATAGGTTTAGATTAGATCTGAAGAAGAAATTCTTTACTGTGAGGTTGGTGAGGCACTGGAGCAGGTTTCCCAGAGAAGCTGTGGCTGCCTCATCCCTGGAAGTGTTGAAGACTAGGCTGGATGGGGCTTGGAGAGACTTGGTCTAGGGAAAAGTGTCCCTGCCCCCTAACAGGAGGCTTAGAACTACATTATCTTTAGGGTTCCTTGAAATTCAGGCCATCCTACGATTCTATGATTTATCCAGGAACTTGTTTCTTTTTGCTGCTTGTGTTTAATCTTCTGCCGTTCTGAATTGTTGAATGAAGTTCAAACATTAGAACTTTCCTGAACTGCTTAGATTTTCTTTTTTTTAAATACTTGGGCAGAACAGGTGTTTTTATTTAAGCTTATTTTGAGAAATTAAGGTGCTTTGAGAGAAATTTGCTGACAGGGTCAGACACTCACGAGGGGAAACCAGCCTGACTGAGTGAAGATTGGCAAATTTAAATGCCATTGGGAACCCTGTTATATAATGAAAAATGTGAGGTTTAACCAAGGAGGTGACAAGATAGCAGCCTGAGGAGTCTTGTGTTCTGCTGTACAGGTAGGTACAGCGAACAACTAAAGCTCTGAGACCTTTGCTCCAGTTCCAGTTAGACGAAAAATGATGCTGAAGTTGCTTCCTAAAGTGTAGCCTTTTATCCAGTACAAATATTTGTTAAAAGAAAGACAGTGAAAGGCTTGCAAAATAATGTGTTTGAAAAAGTTGAAAATGTAAATGTAGCTAATCTCTCAAATTTTGTCTGCACTGGAGTTTTCACTCTGTTCATAGTGCAGTATTTTTAACATCTTCCATGTCAAGTTAAAGTTGTGTACTGGTAAAAACATTTTTTTGTTCTGAAAACTAACATGACATTCACCATGGAGAAAGTGGCAGTGGTTATCCTCCAAAGGAAAAAAAAGGCAATTGAGAAACTCTTAGGGCACTAATTAAAAAACACCTCTTAAATTGTAATGATAAATGACAAAAACTGCAAAAGCAAGGTTTGAAATAATTCTAAATGAAAATTGGAAATGAAGCATTTTCTGCTTGAATGTATTCTTTAGCGCTGATGGTTGCTAGAGGTGATTATTTTGTGGTAGAAGAAATCTCAATTGCTTTTAGTGATTCTGCTATAGATACTTTACAGCACACAATGCTTCAACTAAGAGACATATTCAGTACCTTTTAACAAAGTTTCAATTTTAAATTCTTCATATTTTTTTTTTTTTAAGACTGAAGGGCTGCAGAGTAACCTTGTGTTTGAAGAAATTGGTCGTCGTGTAAAAGAGATGGGAAATGAATTGGTAAAGAAAGTAAATGCCATATTCCAGTGGGACATCACTAAAGATGGAAAAACAGCAATACAGTGGAGTAAGTTGTAGCATTTATGTAACACCCTGATGCATTTTTATTATGAAGTGGGATTAATTATATTCATTCTAATTAAACTGATAGCTTGGAACTAAGCATAATGTAGTAGATAAATATACACTGGGACCTACAGGTCTGAATGCATTCTGGGTGCACAAATGACAAGGAGGTCAAATAAAGTTTGCAGTTACTAACCTTTCTAGGAACATACTTCTGTAACTTGCCTGTCTAGATGTAGGCAGAGGCAAACCATCCTTTAGAACTTCAGTGCATTTCTATTTACATTTTACAGATTGGATTGCCACTGCACTTAGGAAAGCATGCTAAATTAGCCTAGTAAGAGTATTACAGTAATTAGTCTGTTGGTGATGTACATGCTAACTGATATAAAACAAATAAGTAATTATTTCTACTGCATTGTTTTTGTCACTTCAGTGAAAATGTAGCCCAATTTGTTTCCATTTAAATTTTCTGAGATCAGGGTTTAATGGAGGCCTAATCATGATTTCCCATCATTGCATGGGACTAGTTGACAACAAGAAACAAAAGCCTGTAATAGCAATGGGTCAGAGCAGAACTGTTTCCTGATTAAGTGAATAATAGAATTAGGTGAAGTGGTCTGATGGGGGCAAGACTACTTTCTCAAAAACCTTTTCTTCTTAAATTCTCCTTTGTTCTCTTTATAAGGATATATATTTTTGAAAACAACCTCCAAATCTAATTTTATTGATTGGATAGATTTTACTATCTTTGGAAATTTTTTTTGTTTTTTAGTTGACATGTCTACTGGTTTATTGGCAGAGTGTAAAGTTTTTCCAAGGGAAACAGCTTAGTCAGGTTGTAACTTCCAGGCCTTTTTGTGGAGAAATGTAAGGCTTTGGGTCAAGTCTGTTGCTTAGATTTCTTCTTTTAGATTGGTCTCAGTGGTTGGATGTAGACAAAAGAGTTTTGGGGACGATGCCGGTGAAGTGGGCTGCCTTTTGACAGGCTGAGGGAGGAGACTCACAGTAGGTCAGATCAGGTCTGCATTATGTTTTCTTCTGTACGCTGTGGTTTTTTTTTAGCTGTTGTTACATTTTTACAATGTCTGTTCTGAAACAATTGTTTAAGAAACTGCTTGTCCTTTTACAGAGCAATTTAGAGGCCTATAATTTCACTTTATCTTTTCCTGATGTTAACCAGCAGAGGTTCTGTGTAGCGAGACTGCTGTTAAGTTTTAGGAAAAATATTATACATAGATTGACCAGGATAATTATGTTCTATTTGCTTTGCTTTTAAAGCAGTTTTTGAGGGATAAGGAGCGATTTCCATTTGGATAGAAGTTAATAAATATTCTGAATATATCTGTGTAGAATTCTGAATATATCTGTGTAGATTATGCAAGCTGACGGCCTATACATCAAAATGAGACAAGGGAAATACTCAATAATCCAACTGAGAAATCCTGTCTTAAAATTCATTACTGCTCTTAATCATTTCTACTGTCTGCAGTTTTCCATTTTTGCGTGAAGTAATGTAAATTATGGATATGGTTTGAACTTGGGTAGAAGGCTTATGAAGTTTTACTTGTGTTTTTGATTACATTTTTACATGATAATTAGAAGTGCATAGGTTAAACTCATGGATACTTAAAGTGGAAACTTGTGATTGTTGGGCAATCACTCTATACTCTACATCAATCCCATCTATTGTTTCATGCATAACTAAATTTGATATAAGTGATGGTTGTGTTTATAATAACACCCAGAAAACTATTTCAGGTTGATTGATCATTGATGTTAACTTTGGAACTGCTTTATAGATCACCTAAATTCAATATTATGTATGTCCAGGGAATAGAGGGACAAGTCAATGGAGGAGAAATTGGCTGAGGGGTGTTCCAAGACATGACTAAAATTTCTCACGCCAGAAATTCTGAAAGTGCAAATTGCTGAATGCAGAAAAAGCACACTTAGAGATTTAGGCCTAGGCAGTGCCCTTACCTGCCTCATGAGACCAAGTTTTATTAGAGGGGAAACAGGTGAATGTTTTTGTTATTGTATTTAGATCAAGAGAGTGCTCCTGCTTCAAATAAATCTATATTCAGCCTTTTGTCCTCTCCTGTTTCTCCTAATGAAGCAGTAGGAGGAAGGTATTGTCTTCTTCCTATTCATATGTCCCTAGCTAAAAGGGTTTAAATAGACACAGCTTCTGTTTGTCCTGTTCCCTCTGCTTCTGTTGCAGTGAAAATTTTGTGTACTATGATATGAATTTGGAAAAACCTTAAAGCTCCCTGTGGGATGGAGGGTGGAGGAGCTAGTCTAATATTTTAAACATTTCCTGTTGCTGACTGCTATTGAGAGCTGAAATGAAACATTTCCAGAATCTTGGAAAAGTTACTGTGAATATTTTACAGTGTGGTCAGTTCCTTCAAGCTTATGAGTTACTGTAATGTCTCTGGTAAATATGTGAGGCTGAATGTAAACATCTGGGTGACGCAGCAGGGTGTCTGTAGAAAATGTTGGTTTTTTCCCTTCAGGGATACTGGTATGCTAGTACTTCCCTTGTATATCACTTTTTTTGGAAAGAACTTTGTGTGTCATCTTGTTTCTGTATTTGTTGGTGTTTTCTGAATATTTTTGTGTGTCTTTGAAAGTACTTATAGGATGAAGAAAACAGGAGTTGGTTAGTACTAAAATAGTTAAAATCCTAAATATTAAACTCTCATATTGTCAATATGAAAATTGTTACGAAAACTCACTAGCAGAATGTCAGGAGCTATGACAAATGTAGTGTCAGCCTTCACTGTTTGTCCTTATATGGATCAAGAGCCTACTACTGTTGATGTCTATTCAACTCCAATGGTACATTTTTAATGGCAAGGTATGTATGTATCTGCATGATGGAATTTTTATTTTGGGAATATTTAAAAACACTTTCCTGCCATTAAAAAGCATATACCCAAACAAACACAAAGCCAAATACCTTCCAAGAGGCAAGTACTTCAGATTTACAAGCAGTTGCCAACTTAATTATTTTTGTTTGTTTGCATATGTTATATTATTATTCAGTATTCAAGAGCATTATCTTGTACTGTCTCTTCTACCAGATGCTGGTATAATTCATTTCCGATGGTTAATGTGGAAGAAGATGGTAGTTTGTGAGTTTACATTCAAAGGAAGACAGCTTTCTTGCAGTTTTTACATTCAAAGGAAGACAGCTTTCTTGCAGTTAGGATATTCTCAATAATCCAAAAGATTTCTGAGTTTATGTGATCTTTAGAAGATCTCTATATGGTCATCAGCAAGACACTTGTAATGCAGATGAGCACTGACAGTTCAGAATATGTAACATTGGCAGTGCCATTTGCTGACTTGAATGCTTGACTTTTTCAGTTGTTAATGTAATGTAAGCTTCTGTACATAATTAGAAATTTTAGACTTTGACAAATTAATTTTTTGCTTTAAAAACTTAAAATGGTGGTAAGATGTTACCTTTGCTATAGCTTGACTTTATTTCTGTGTCACTATTTTGACTAGTTTTCAAACATGCTTCAGAATTTAATGTTACTCAACTCAGTTAAGTAGAATTGCACTCTTTACCATGTATTTAAATTTGGCCTGGTAGTTATGAGTTGATCTTCTGTGTACAAACATTTTAAATCATTTTTGTAAATACTATGCTGCTAGATTACATCAATTCTGAACTATCTTTCTGTCTTTTCTAAGTAAAAGTGCCATTTTGGAGGGTTGATCCCATAATGTACATAGCAACAAGAAAGCAAAAAGGAAAATATGACATTAAAATGAATTTAGAATTTGGTTCACATAGCTAAATATTATATACTTTTTCAGTGTATGGTCAAAATTCTTGACAACTTATCACTGAAACAACTGATATGTGAAGAGGAATACTATTTTGGCTGAGTTTTTGTTTTGTTTTAAGCCATGACTTGATGTTAATCCATTATCTATCTTCTTTTTAGGCCTCTCTTTTTAAGGGCCTCCCAGGCGTTTACGAACAGTGTTTCTGATACTTTTGGGCTACCTGCTAGGCCTCTTTCTCTTATTACGTTGGATATATAGTTCTGTCATGTGTTTTAATTTTTTGACTTGTCACCTTTGCACATCTTTTGTGCTGTTGTGATAACTGCGGCAGTTGACAGTGCTGGAAACAATCCGGGCCCTGCAGCCCATTGCTGTCTTACTCAATGATTGTAACTCCAGCATCTTCTGCTAATGTCCTTCAGCTTCTTCGGATCTGGGAAGGAAGCAGAAGAGAGAAGGCAACAGCCACAGCTCGAGTGCTGTGTCCAGTTCTGGGCCCCTTAGTTCAGGAAAGGCACTGAGAGGCTGGAGCGTGTCCAGAGAAGGGCAGTGGAGCTGGGGAAGGGCGTGGAGCACAAGTCTAATGAGGAGCAGCTGAGGAAGCTGGGGACGTTTAGCCTGGAGGAAAGGAGGTTCAGGGTGCACCATATCACTCTCTTGCCTGCAAAGAGGTTGTAGGCAAGTGAGAGTCAGTCTCTTCTCCCAGGTAAGAAATGACAGGACCAGCAAAAATGGCCCCCAGCCGTGGGACGTTCATGTTGGACATCAGGAACAATTTCTTGATGGAAAGAGTGGGCTGCCCAGGGAGGTGCTGGGGTCAGTATCCCTGAGGTGTTCAAGAAATAACTTGAGTGTGGTACTCAGTGCCATGGTCTAGTTGTCAAGGTATTGATCAGTCAAAACTTGGACTTGATGATCTCAGAGATCTTTTCCAACCTTAATGATTCTCTGATTCTGTGGAATTTGTTCTCGTGTATGCAGTCATTCTGCAGGAATGACTTTAAGGAACTTTAAGGAACCAAAGAGTTCTCTTTTTTTTACTATATTTACATTTATTTCTAGTGTTTTAACTGCAGATGTTAAGAGACCTTCTGATCTCTACTTTCTGCAGTAAACCAGGATTTTTATAAGTTTAAGTGAAGAGAAATATGTGAGTGGAATTTGGCTTTTGTTTTCTAGCGGGTTCGGTTTGTAAACCGGGCAGAAACACCAGTTAAGTGTAGTGGTTTAGTTCAAAATCCATTATTTACTTATTTTCCTTCTGTGAGGTAAGAATTAGGAGAAAGCAAAGCAGGCACAAAACTTTAAAGAATA